>JABASP010003356.1:0-14381 GCA_019776565.1 Sminthurinus signatus
CTCGTACTCGTTTTCTCTCACTCACACAACACAACACACAACACACAAGCATTTACGTTTGCTCAAACTGCTTTTGCTGTTGCTTTTGTTGTCACCTGAAAAAGGTCTATGCATATTGTATACTGTATATTGTAGATGGATAGATGTGTGCGTGACGTGTGAGGCAGCCCTACTTACGCTTAGGTACTTCTTTTTTTTTCATTCCAAATCATATCAACTCCCTATAGTCACAAACATATACAGAATATATGTAGATACATATGCATGCACATTGCACATATGTATATATGTATGTACAAAATACAAAATACAAACCGTATCCCTCCATTATACTTTTTCAAGTTCTGGTTTATAACAAATAATAATAATAATACAGCATGGAAAAAATAAAAAGAAAGAGAAGAGGGGCAGAAACCCATGCTCAATTCTCGATTCTCAATGCTCCGTTCCATTTACTTTATTTCTTGAATGCTGCTCCAGAGCACAGAAAACTGTAACATGTTACTAATAACTTTGAATGCAAGTATGTATTATGTATTGTATATATTATATATTGTATACGTACACACAGGCACAATGAAAGTGGGCATAATAGCGTCAACATATCGTTAGTGCATCATATCAAATGCAGTATAATGTACAATAATAATAATAATAAAAGGAAAATACCCACACAGATTCATAATGGAACGGGTCCGACCCATCTCTCAGATTGAATGTGTTTGGTCGTTTGTCGTTTGGTGTGTATGAAACTCTTTATGCTTTATGCTTGTTGTGTAGAGAACATATAGAAGGAAAGAAATTTTCCCTGCTCATTTCATCTCCTATCATGATATTACACGGATATGCTATACGCTATACAGTTAGTTATTCACTCACCAGTTCACATAATACAATAATATAATGTAATGTAACACAATATAAAATAATATTCGTACCCGCCTTTACAATTTACTATCGTTTTGGCCAACTTTTGCCTCTACTTTTCTATGCTCTTTCTCAATTCTATTCGATCCATCCCTACCACATTTGATTCACTTATATAAAATTTATTTATCTCCCTCTTTCAAATTACCATATGAGATAAAATTTTCTGTTATTTGTGTATTTTGTACAAAAAGCCACGCATCTACGGTATTAAATATGATTTCCTTGTTTTAGCTTATTATTGCTTCTTTAAATTCGCAAAAATATTAAAAATCCAACTATTAAAAGATAAAAAAAAAAAAGCGGAGTTAGTTTATTTTTTTAGTTTTTATTATTATTAGTTTAGTTATTAATAGTTTTTAACTATTAAAAGATATGTTATTTAAGTTTAGTTTCAGGACGGTAAAAAATTAAATATAAAAAATATTGGGCTCAATTCTCAATTTTTAAAAGTTTAAAGCATCAAAAAGGATACATTTTCATTACAAAAAGTATTCTACTTTATACTAAAGTAATATCCTGTCATATTATGACATGTGAAAACCATACCATACCAAAACGATATTACATATCTATTACCCATTCTGAAAATTGAATGTTGAAAAAGGAAACTGTAGCCATTTATGAATTTCATCTACACTCTATACCTATTTACTATTTCCCTTCCTCATGTACTCTTCTTTTAAAATATGATACATGAAATTCTTGTTCTTTTAACCATTCTTCTTCTTCTTCTTCTGTGAACTTCTGTGGATGAATAGAGAAAGTGGAAAGATTAACAGTTTTTTACGTAACCTCAATGTAAAAATATTGAGATTGTACTTTGTACTACATAGTTGAACACTGAACAGATATCAGACCAAGACCAGTCTCGATTCTCGATTCACAACATCAACATCAAACCATAGTACAGCATACGACAGGACAAGTCGAGATATGTGTGTGATCGACAGAGGGAGAAAAAATAAGAATAAGAGAGGTTCAACTGGTGACAGATTTGAAAATGAAACCACACTGAGTTTTTAAGAGCAGAGTTGTGTAGTTTATAATGTAGAATCTAGTGTAATGTAGTTAGTATAGTTATATAGATAGAAATAAAAATGTAATCATTACTATTAGCGGTATATTTGTCCATTATGTATCCAGTATACAAAGTTAGAGGTTAGAGGTACACGATATACCATACATTATATTTTTACAGTTTCTTGTGTGTAGGTAAGAAAGTGGAAATGGAAATGGATCAGGAGTTTCCTTGTACAATGTACATAGGACATAAATGTGTGGAAAAATGTGAGGGGCAAAAATTCAATAGTGCATAGTGTAGTTCATGTAGACAGGAGACATGAAAAGAGAGGTTCATTTTCAGTCATTGAAAATATTGAAAGAGACTGCTGCTCACACCTTCCTAACAAGAGACTCTGACCAACAAGTACCGCCTATTCCCTTTTTATCACCATTATCATTTGCAATTATTACTCAGGGAAAAAAAAGACTCCTCGTGTTTGTAAAAGACACATTTTCTCTCCTCTCATAACCATAACCATTACACAGACCGACACTTCTATTCTCTATTCTCTATTCACGATCCATGGCCATGCTACAAATAAATGGTAAAAAGATGTGTATAGAATCATCACGAAAGATCCAAGATTCCCTCACTTTTACAAACACAGAGGACAAAGTTCAAGTGTGAGTTGAAAACACTTGAAATTTTCAAGTGGTCGAACCAAAAAAAGAGAGATCATTCTTCTAATGAGTCATGAAATCTGTATTAAAAAATGTTACACATCTTAAAAACAAGCATGTTATTTACTACGATTTTCAATTCTCTTACAGTTAGTTGTAAAAGGTAATCGATAAGTAAAAATAATAAAAACAAATCCGAAAGTAAAGAGTACATTTGAACATTTGAATTGAATAGGCGGAAAAAATGCATGAATTTTATACTATCGCAAGATCCATGTTACAAAATGAAAAATGAGTGTTCTAAAGATTAGAACGGAGCCAGAAAAGGGGTTTCAGAGTTTAAAGATGAATATAATTCAAGTTGACCGAATTCTTAAAAATGGTCATCCTATTGTCAATAATTGTATTGTCCTGGAAAAAATATGCTAAATTTTATTCAAAACTCAAAAACTGAAAACAAATTCAAAAAAGTTTTATCCTAAACATAAGGATTACATCAGGGAAAAAAAGGACAAAACGTCCGGCAATCCACTCATTTATTCTTTGTCCATACTACTACTGCTACTACTACTAGTATTTTCCTTCGACGAGTCCTAATGTGTTGTTTTTCAATGATTATTCATAGAGATTATAAGTTACGTGTTCATGTTACTAGCGAAAATTGGGTAAGTAAGTAAGCTAATAGGAGGAATCCACTTACGACATTAAAATCCAATAACCTTTTCTCTTTCTCTTACTCTTACTCTCCCGTTCCAATTGTGTATTGTGTCATGTCGTAACTATCGTCAGGAAGAAGAAAAAACTATAGACTATAGACCAGGAATTTTTCCATAATAAAACATCCAGAAAGATACACAGTATAAGAAGAGGAAGATGTACAATGCACATTGTGCATATACATATACACAGAAAATACGGATTAAAATTCCTGTACTGTCTTGAGTCTTGACGACAATCCAATCTTTGACGTCTTCAAAGATGTTGGATGTTGGACATCATGATGAACTGATGAACTGGACTCTTCACTAGTCCTTTTCACTCTTTACTCTTTACACATTCAGGAGAAGTACAGAGTACAGACACATAAATATTTGTATATTTGTATACTCATGTATACATATTCATCTACCTTCTGTCTCCTTGTTATTACTCGTGTTCTGTTCTATAGAAATAATAATAATAATACTGATGCTTTTGTACATTTTTTCTTTCCCCTCTTCCTCTTTACTTTTTCTTTCTTCCTTTTCCTCTCTTTTAGAATCTCTTACTGTCTATTCCCTGTGTAAGTTTGTTTTGGCCCGTGATGGACAATGTACTCAATGTACAGTGTACAGGACTGACCGCTGTTAGTGCCATTATGATGATGTTGTCGACACAAATTGCTCACTCGAGTGAATGTTTAGTTGAGCTTTAGCACCCAACAAACGTCTGTCTAATGTATCTATTATTCATTATTCAAATTCAAATTCATATTCATACAACATACGACATACATATTTGTGCCTCGAAGACATGGAGACATGGAGATATGGAGATGTAATGATGAAGTTTTCCTCCTCTTCTTTCTTTCGTGTGTTGAATAGTCCTCTCATTTTTCTTTTCAAATGTCCATGTCCCTGTCTATGTGAGTACCTAGTGCCTAGAACCTAGAGATTCTAGATTCTAGATACTAGAAATCCAGATACAAGTACATGTACATGTACCGTTTATCTCTATTCTCTTAAAAGTTTTTCCATACAAACTACAAGTACAAGTAGAGCATAGATACATTGTTGAAATTACGTGGTTTCAAGTGTACATTGTACATTGTACATGGACCTCTTGAAACTATTGTGCATTTTATGCATTATGCACAATGCACACCGTACACCAGTGAAACTGTATCGCTTGTCATAATTTTGATGATGCATAATGCATAATACAACAGCAATAGCAACATCAAGAGCAAACACAACAACAAGAAGAATCTCCCCAATTATTATTATTGTAGCGATATATACAACCTCATTGTTTATTTTCTTTCGGTATTCTACTTCCCATTTTCCTACCACATTCTTCTCCCTTTCCTCTAATGTTGTATTGGGTATTGTGTATATTGTATATTATTGTATGCATCTTTTTCACTCATGTCAGTTGAAAGTTGAATAAGGCAGTCAACCGAATAGAGGCACATGCACCATGTACATTGTACTAGATATTTTTGAGAGGAAAAAGCCAAAGCCAAAACCAAAAAGGGTGATAGGGTGTTGCTTTCCTCACCCAGATCTCACCATCTCACCCGAAATTTCAAAACTTGAAACTTCGAACTAAGGGCACTCTTTTACCCACCTTCCACATGAATGCACTTGTCCTTCCAACATTTTAAAATCTACATGGACAACCATGCTCACTTTCAATACTCAAGACTCAAGACAATACCCGTGTTCTCTCTGTGGAGGGATATCATCTTCAGATCTTCCAAAAGAAAAGAGAAAAAAGGATACAGAAAAAAAAAGAAAAAAAGGGATGTCTTTAACTTTTATGTGCTGTGTATTGTGTACTATCAGCTATAGACACTAGACACTAGACACATCTTTACCCTTATCATGAAAAGGAATCTTATCTGAAACACTCATTTTATGCTCCTTAACTCTTCCAACCTCTTCATTAGGTTATCGGTTATCCCTATCATTACTATGTGTTATTTTTCATTCTTGTAGAAAAAATTCAAAACTGGCAGTAAATAAACTGAAAACTGTTACCTCATTCTATTAACCCATTCTATGACAAAAATACAGATATTTGCTGTCATGTCCCTTGTACATTGTACATTGTACATACCACATACCAGGCTTCAAACTTTGGTGCATACTTCGTAATTTTACCGGTACAAATTTATTGTTGTGAGTTATAGGCAACTCACTGACTAATGATGAGTATATGATGATGATGATCATTATAGATGAGTGACTCAATTCTCCATTCCTAAACGAATAGAATAGAGAATAGACACAATGCCAAATTCCAGAGTTTAAATTCCAGTCAGTCAAATGCCTACCTAGGCCAACATAAGACACAAGATACAAGACAAATGTTTTACTCCTTCTCCTCCTCTCTCTGCATCTACCCCGTTCATAATTCTCAAGACTCAAGACTCAAGACTCAAGAGTATAGAATTGTATTCTCATAAAACAGATGGGTTTGAATGATTTCATTGAAAATCAATCAATTCCAACAGAACAGCTACAATCTACATGTGACACAGTCAGATGACACAGCACCAAGAATATCAAGCGTATCTGTGTACAATACATGGAATATGAAATTTCTACTGCACATCATCATAATCTATAGTCATATAAACTGTAAACTATTTTATATACTAGACAATTACAGAGTTGAATTTTCAGCGGTGGCATCTTCATATTTATATATTCATTCAAATTCATACACAAAAAGCATATAAGGAAGTCAACGGGGTGACTGAATCAAAGTTTTTACGCTACTACGAATACGAATACGAAAACGAACACTGTCAATTGTCAATGGATATAAAGGAAGAAATGCCTTTCTAAGATACATACGAATGTACAATACAATATTATTCTGTTTATGACTGTGTTCTGTCTGTGTACACTTGGACAATCAGAGGACACTGAAAATTATTTGAAATATTTGTCAGCACGCATAGATAATAGATACACATACAAAATACATTGTATTGAAAAGACGACGAGTGGATGGTGGATATGAGGTATAAAGTGGGAGAAAAGAGTGTGGAATGTATTACTTTATACTAGACACAAGTGTGCACATGAAACTTTGTACATGTGTATAGCATGTAAAAAATGTACAGTATAATAATAACCATTTGCTTGACAGAAAGACAAGAGAGAGAGAGAGGGAGAGAGAGACATAAAGAAATTCTTGGGGCTTCACTTACATTAGTAAAGCTCTCGGGTGTCAAATATGAGCTCGGAAATGAGACAGTGACAGAGACAGAGAGGCATCGACATGGACTTGAGGACTTGGAAATTGCCGATATTAAGCACGCACATTCTCCTAAATGCATAGTGCATACATATCAACATAGTGTACGGTATACGATGCATACAAAGACATTTTCTTCTGCTGATAATGAGAATGTAGGATTGTACTCGTGAAAGAACAAAATGAATTGTACATGACTGTACCGTATAGATACAAATGTATTTTTGTATTTTTATAATATAAATGTAGTAGATGACAAGGATAAGGATATTACATTATATAATAATAATATTTATGATATCTTGCATCCCCGTCCACATCCAACATCAAAGATGATTTCAATGAATGTGTTCAAGATGAATCAGCAAAATAACTTGTCTCTGCGTGAATACCCACACCTGAGTAAGATCACTCACTCTCTACACTCTGTACTCTCTTTGACTTTCAAAGGGGAAAAAACTGAGGAACAATCTACAATAATACAATAATATACAATACAATCATTCATAACTAGGCAATCTTGGACATATTTGGCTACCTTTTCTTGTTCTACAAGCTCAATAACCATAATGATGCTGCTCTACTGTATGGGCATGTAATATAATATCCACCATTTATGTATGATACATATACTCAATATAGACACAAGACACAAGAAGCTTTGTACATACTACATACATTCATCTATGTATTTTTGAACTCGGGATGTCTCTCATCTCACAAAATAGATACCTGTATATATATAGTGTATAGTGTACAAGTATTGAGTATTGATAAAGAACAAGATGAAAAATATGATGATACCAACAAATAATAAATGTACCTGCAGCAAGGTAAGGCAAGAAAGAAGAGAGAAGAGAGAGCGGGTTGATGTGTACAATGTACAACTATTAAGTATTGAGTATTATTATGTACAGAAGCTGAACAAATAGAGGTAATCATCATTTTGAAACATTTTGACTTTCAATCAGTTCAATTGACACTATCGATTCTCCAATTCTCAATTCCATTCCCATTCTATCCCTTCACTTTACACTCACTTTGCTAGACAATGGAGACACATGTGTGTGTGTAGAATGTACTGTGTAGAATGTAGAATGACATGATGCCTCGATTTTAGATATCATGTGGACATTTACTTTCACAAGTAACAATTGCAATTACAATGCATCTCCAGTTACCAAAACGACCTCTTGAACCTCAATTTGTCCACTATTGTTCGATCAACAATGAGTCGACAATTCCAATTCCAATCTCAAATCAACTTGGACACTATCTGTACTACATTCTGTATCTATTATCTATCATAAATTGTATGTAACAAACACATTCACCCTTTTCACTTTTCACTCATTCCTAGTCTTAATTCTTAATTACACATTTTTTTTGTACTAACTATAACTATGTATGTGCACCAACGAAGTTTTTACATATCATTTTCAAATGATCACTGTACTTTCAATTCAAATCAAAATTCAAAATAGATAAATGATTATCTTTAAATTTTAAAAAAGTAATCGAAAATGTACAAAATGTCCTTGTATTAAACTGAAATCCGTTCAAACAAACTTTCAATAAAAATATTCATGTTTCAAAAGCATAAAAAAATTTGAAAATACTTGACTACTGACAACTGCCAGGAAATTACGAATTAGTTTATTTATTTTCATTCAAAAATTGAAAACTTGGCTTGACAAAACAAAACAATTTAAAAATTCTGTAGTATAAAATAGAAATATTGAAACTCTCTATGTACCTTTTATATCACATTATACGTACACAGAAAATCTGGATTCTGATCTTTTTTTAAAAAACATTTGATTTGGCACATTTTCAATTTTCACTAATAATTGAATTAATGACGTAGCACAAAAACTTGCAGTAAATATTCACAGATTTACTTTTATAAATATTATTTAAAATATGACAAATTAAAAAACTTACATTTTATTGTATTTCCTTTATCCGTTATCCTTTATCAAGGAAAGAGTAAACAGGATTCCTCAATTTGTTTCCAGATCTATATAATATTCACACACAAAGAGAGAATGATTTATTTTTCCCCATTAAAAAAATTATCTATTTAGCCAAACACCAAACATTTTATTAGCCAAAAGTTAAAAAACAAATTAACAAGTCACTAATGAACACTACTTGTGATTTGTGATCTTCACCATGTCCGCCAGCGGACAGTAATAACTAAATTAAAATAAATGAATAACTAAAACAAATGTGGTAATATGATAGTAGTCGTCTTTTAGTCAATTTAGAATTTAGTATACAGTATACACGTATTACACGTACTACATAGTCCTACTACAGCTATTCCTCCACAATCCAAAATACGAAATCAGAAATCACAGGGGAGGGAGAGAGAGTAGTATATATTATACACACAGAGATGAATAACTACAGAACACTATTTTTTTTCTTTCTTCTTGAAAAAATTATGTAGACTAAACTGAAGAAAAAGAGAACAGAGTGTGAAGACTGTGATTACGACTATATGGATGGACCAGGATTTAGACCAGTCGATTTATGAGTGATTACAAGGGATGAGCGGGTTAAGACGAGAGAGCTTAGTTTAGTACTTAAGTTTATTTAGTGTGAAGTGTGCCTAGTGTCTAGCTACCTGCTCGCACATTACAATATATATTGTAGATTGTAGTCTAATATATTACACATTACACACAAGGCTCCCACAAGTCACAAGTCCAGTTGGAATTGACTTGAGCAAAAGTTACTTCTTTTTTTGCCTTCTCCCTCTCCTCTATTTCTCTCTTGTCGCTCTCTTTACTTTTTTTACAATGAAATGACAACAGTTTTTTTTATAAAAAAATAATATTTATAACTTATAACTTATATGTAAGAAATGTATACCTACGATCTTGGTTTCTATTAATATTGTACTTCATTTTGTCCATTGTCAATAGCTACAATCTTTCTATCTAACTAAAGTATTCTGACTATTAACAACATTGCTAATCTAGATAGAAGGTAAGGCTTACTAATGATAACAAGAGGATGATATGATTACTAATAGCTAATAGTATTATTAGGATGATGGTGATTCCTCTCTCTATTATTGCTATTACTATTACTATTGCTTAGGTAAAGTGATACAAGATACAATGTACAAGTCAGTCCGTCATTCAGTCAGTTGAGTCGATATTCCATAAGAATGAAAAGTATAGTTTATAGTTGTAGTTAGTATATTAAAAAAAAAAGTAAACAGACTCAAACAGATATTATACATTATACACATAAGCTAAAAAAATTTAAAGTCCACACTCAAATAAATAAATACAGACAAATACACCCAAACAGAACTGTATACATACATACTTGTACAAAAATACACACACACTCTCATACTTAACAAATCTACATCTATCTATCTATCTATCTATTTGTCTATCTATCTATATATAATTTAAAATAATGTAATGTAAGCAAAAGCACACACACACACACACTCACACAGACAGACACACATACACAGAGTAAGAATGAACTAAACACCATGTCGTACCTACTTGTATGTATAAATGTATAATCGCCTTATAGAACTTTTTTTAAATCACAGAAGATAAAACACAATAAACGCACCAAAGCTGACAAAAATCTACTCTTGAATGCAGGCAGATAAAACAAGTCTTAAGCCTACAAGCCTGTTACAGTAGAGGCTTACGTCTTCTCAAACCGTATTAAATAAGACCAAGATTGATCCTATGCGTTCTTTATCCCCCTAAACTTTTCAAACGTATTATCAAGTCCTCTTCTTGTTGTCGTCCCGCAACCAAATTCGTTACTCCTCCAGTCTGTTCATGAGGACAGCCCCACAAACTCCCTCATCGAACCAATCCTGACTCTCGCTGTAATTCCGCCTTCATTTCCTCCATGCGCTCAAGCCAAGTCCACCCAACCCACTGTACAAAAATCTATCAACTCTCTCTGGGCTTCTCCAGAGAACTATATAGTTGTAGCAGTAGTAGTAGTAGCAATAGTAATAGTAGTAGTAATAATAGTTGAAACATATACACATCTTTTTCTTTTTCTTCTACTTCTTCTTCTTCCTCCTCCAGACTTATGCAATGTCTAATATCTAATATCATATTATATTTTCTCACTCTTTCAACATGTAATAAAGATTTTGATACTGTATGTGTATTATATATGATACAGATATTATACGTTATACATGTTTCTCTTTTACACAAACCTTTTTGGTGTATATTTACTCTACATATCTAATAGATGTAAAACTACAGTATACTTTATACGTGGTTCTTGTGGTACATAACCCTTTTCTGTTTCTGCAAAATGCTATACTTATTATGTTATACTGTGAAAACTTATAGTATAAGAAGTGAAATGATACTCGCAAACATCTTCACTATATCTATATATTACTTTGTCTGTATTCTGTGTATATTATGAATCTTTGTATGAATTTTGTACTGAATATTTACTCAAAGCGATGTGGGGGGAAGTTCTATGTAAATTTTCATTCTTACAACTACAACTTTTCCCTCTCGTTGGTTCCACTGTCTTTATGAAGCAACGATATAATACCTTACATCTTACATATAGTCTTATTTATTTTCTCCTTCAATATTTTAATATTAGCTACTTTCCATGCTTCACATATCTGTGTATTCCTCTATTATATTTCATATTCCTCTGAAGAAAATCAATAAACCTCATACAGTTCACTCCTACCTCCTACACGTATAGACTACATCTACATCTACTCTTTGAGGACGAAGAAAGAAGAATGACCTTTACAACTCACAACTTTCATAATATAACGTGTATTCATGAAACGCTCAATCTTTTTTACCTTTTGAACTCTTTTATTTAACTTTTATACTTCCTTTTTTTTCTTTGAATTTTTGTATGGCTCATTTACTTTTTAAGATACATTGAATGAATTCAAAAGAAATTCAAAAACTTAATATTGCTATCAACTATTAATGTCTATGTTTTTAGCAGTATTCATTATTATTTTCCCGTTTTTTTTGTTCTACTAGAAGGTAAACTGATTTTATGAAAAATGTAATGTGATGATTCTTTCTTCCTCTGCTTTTCTCCTGTACTTTTCTTTTGCTTTCATTATATTATATTTTTTTATTACTATTGTCTGCAATGAACAACAAAAAATATTATATCAGTATGTCTTTTTCTTGGAAAATCTGAGTGAATGGAGTAAACAGTTTTATGTGGATTCAAACCTGAGTTGTTCCGAAAACATTTTTTTTCCTCGTACTAAACAAAATCTGTTATTATTATGAATGTAACTGTCTGTATTTTTGCACGTATACTGTATACACATACACTTTCAATTGTTTGTGTATTATGCATTTGTAACAGTATTATGCGTCATGTGGAACATGGAACATGGAATATTCTCCGTTCTCCAAGAAAAAGAATATTTCTGCTTTTTCTGCTACGAACCTAAATGTACATAAATGTATAGTACATATAGATTATAGAGTAGATATGTAGGTACGCTTAAAGTTATAGATGACTGAGATCTCACTGAGAGATGATTCAAGTATATAAATACTTGAGAGATAAAAAGAATGAGCCAAAGCGGATTAGCCAATGATGATGCTATTTACTCTAATTCTTTCCGTTTTCGTGTGCTTTCCTATTCTCTACTCCTAGACAAACTACGGACCACATGTACAGTCGAATATAATATAGTACACATTCATTCATACATGATCCATACAGTATGGACCATACTCCATACATTTATGTGAACTATATAATAATATATCACACTTCAACTATCCTTGCAAATCTATGTCCTCAACGGAATAATCATGATCTGGTGTTTGTATTCACATTATAGAGATATAAATGTCCATGTTTTTTTTGTGTATTTCACAAGGTTTTCCTCACAGAGAGAACGAGCCCAAAGAAGTATCTTGTGTACTAGATATTAGATCATATCAAAGAGAGAAGATCGGATGAAAAAAGTAAGGAAACGGAACGGAAAGGGAAGGTAAAAGGGTAAAAGGCATATATATATAGCTTATAGCAGAGGGAAAGGAAAAGTCAAACTTTTTTTCCGTATATTCCCGTTTTTTCCTTCTCTCCAAATCCAAATCCAACGATAAACAAAATTTTGTTCTTCAGTAAACTCTTGTACTGAATACTGAATGTGCTTTTTCTCTCTGTGTATTTATCTTCTAGAGTTACAAAATAATGCCAAAAGAGTAAATAATCTAATGATGTCTGAAGCCTGGATGTCCTATGCCCCAAACCCAAATCCACAAAAGACTCTGAAGTTCAGACTTTAGTATTTACTTTACAAACTTGTCATAGTTTTTGAACAAAATTCTCTCTCTTTTGGTTAACTAAATACTAGATACATTACTATTTTTTGTATGTCATAATATAACATGCAGATTTTGATTTTGACTTTGAAGTAGATAGTTGTGCCTACTTAAATATCCTACGCCTGTGCGTGTATGCATTTAGAATTAAATATCATGTCACAATAGGTAATAAAGTCAATAAACGAGAATAAAAGGTACATGCAAAATGTTTTACAGACAGGTATAAGGTATAATATTTACACATATAGTATAGGTATCATGTATATAATATTATGATAAACATAATATACTTTGAACTTTGTTGTCAGTACTCAGTATTTACTCAGAGTAATCTGTATAATCCTAATTAATAATCAGTTTATCCCATCTACCTGTTACTTTTTCTCTATACCTCAGATTATGTTGTACAATATTATGGTATTAGTGTAAAATCTTGATTTTTATTTACAATAAATCCCTACTTACTCACTTATTTCATATTTATTTGTTGTTGTTGTATTGTATTATTATTGTAAGTTGTAAATATGTCTTTTATGATAGTCTTATTATCACCATAAGTATTTATTAGTAATACTATTATCGGTATTATTATTATTACTATTATCATCACCTGTTTTATTTTTGCCTCTTTATTTAATATCGTACATCGTACATGTCGGTTTTTGTGGTGAAGAGAGTGAAGAGTATCGTATCAAGTATCTTTTATTGTTGTGATTTGTAATTCCACTTCTTATACTTGTCGTCTATCTACACATATTTTTACATTTTATACAGGTATTATACTGTTACTGTTTTTGTTATTGTTCGGTATAGGGTATAGACTATAGACATATCAAGAAGAAGGATATGGATTTGACGCATAATAATAATATTATACGAATAGTGCTTAAGCTTCTTAAGTTTATGGTTCTAAAGTTTCTCCATGTAGATATAATGTACTTTTCATATCCGAGATGTAAGTACATGTATTACATATTAAGTAGAGACATTACAAACTGTAGATAGAAAATACATATTACATTTTGGAGAGGGAAACAAGTAGAGAATATATATTTTACATGTATAATGTATAGCCACATAAAAAATAATAATAAAGTACATACATAATTTGTTATGGTCGAAATGTAAACTAACATTTATCCTACGATTATATAACATGTATTTGATAGTTAATGTAAGGTAAAAATCAAGATTCTAATACTATAAACACAACTATATAGGAAGTATAATAATATTGTACAACACAATTTGTAAAACCACAGAGCGTAGAATATATAGAGCATACAAGTAACTCTGTATTATAATGATATAGATAAGTTGTTGAATATCCAATTATGTATCAAAAGTATTTAAGAGGGTGTATTTGAGGGGGCAGTGGCCTAAATTTGAAGGTGGGGTATGTCTTGATTCATGATGTCGAATCAAAATGGACCTTGATCCGTGATCAGT
>JABASP010003357.1:0-14368 GCA_019776565.1 Sminthurinus signatus
TACAATAGGTATTTTTAATTTGAACATTCTTTTTTTATTTGTGGATACAGAAAAATGTCTAAGGCACATCCAACAATTCAAGCTCTTTTTCATCCTGGTAGATTTAAAGCAGTTAAAAATATGAGAGAACTAAAAATAGTTGAAAAATTACCAACAGCTTATCAAAAATATTATAGGAAATGGAGAGATGAAGACAATTCAACACCAGTACATTGGACTGCTAGACAAGAAAAGTGGGAAAGGCTGGAAAATGGATTAGTGTAAGACTTTATATATAATATGAAATATGATAATATACTCCGTGTCATGTAAAAAGGACACTAAATCAATTTTAAATAAATTACAATAAAGTACAAGTAGTAGTTTGATATTGTATTCTCTATTTTTAAAATAGGAAACCTGTACAGAATCGTCCTATTCCAGTACTATACCCACATCAACAGGATGAAGGAATATGGGGAGGAGAAGGTGTTGTTCAAGGAATGGTGAAGAAAAGAAAATATACGAGACCAGTACCAAGGTTTTGGGTACCTAAACTGAAAGAAACAGTTGTATACTCTGAAATTTTAAACAAATATCTCTCCGTAGTTGTCACTGAACGTGCTCTAAGATTAATTGATCAAAAATGTGGATTTGACAATTATATTTTATCGGTAATAAGAATACCATTGTATACATATTTTCAAAATATTTAAAATTATATTTATATTATATCAAAACTGTAGAAAATTATGATACACAATACACAATTTTTATATATATATATATGTAATAATAATAATAATCTTTCTTCCATAGACACCAGAAAATGATGTCAAGTCTGTCTTAGCTCTTAAAATCAAACGACGTATTTTACTAGCATTAGCAGATAAAGATTTTGCTCATGATAATCCTGAAAAACAAGAAAAATTATATGAAAAATATAAGAAATATATTATTCCGGTATACTTCATTTGATACTTTTACCAAATATTATATTACCATGATATTATGTTTCTATTACTTTATAATGTTGTTTGACTTGAAGTAGTAAATTTTTGATGTAAATAATTTACATAAAAAAAGATATAATATTTTCCTTTTTCTTTATAAAAATTTTTAGAAAGAAGAAGCCGAGTGGGTTGGTTTGACTGTACATGAAGCTGTCGCAAAACATCATAAATTAGAAAAAGCTAGAAACCTTGCTGAAACTGTTCCTTTAAAATTTGATTTGCGTCGTGAATTTATAGCAAAATGTTTAGTAGAAAAACTAAATGAACCACTCAAAGAAGACAAGTAAGTCATAAATCATAAAGCCCAAAGAAATATTCAATTTCTATTGAGCTAGTATACAGAAACTCAAAAATATATTATACATTAATTATAAAATATAACCATGCTTTATAAATAATATTTTTGTTCCTATTTCAGGTCGGTACTTCCAAAATTTAAAAGCCCCTTTGCGAAGTCAGAAACGTAGCCATCTCGATAAAAAAGTTCAAGTACGTAGATACAATAGTTCATCATTATAATATATTACTACAATAATTAATAATATGTAGTATGTATGGCCATTCAACTAAAATACATGGCAGAATGGATATATGATAATAATTGAAGATTATCATTGTTGTAGTTGTTATTTGTTATCACAAATATATTTATTTGTCCAGAATTTCTTGACATCTTTTTTGAAATAAAATACATATTATAGCTTTTACTAAGTTTCAAACAAAAGATAAAATATATTATACACTACTATTATGTATATTCATGATTCATTTTGATACATTTATAGTGTATAGTAACTAGTTAATTATACATATTTATAATAATGATGTACTTTTTTGATTGTACTAAAGCTATAAAGAGGGAGCATAATGTTGCATAATATATTTATACTCACCAAATAACCGATATCACTTTTAAATTTTAAAACTTTTCAATATTTTTTTGTTTGTGCGTATACATAACTATAGTTTCGATAGTTTCAAATTGCAAATAGTAATTAATTAATAGTTACTATTGAAGATTGGCACTTGTGTTTTAGAATGTGAGACTAGTTTTTCACAGGGCATTTTTTAAAGGCTCGTTCATTTGTAAATATATTTCAACATTATTAACATGTTTCAGGTCATTTCAATAAATGAGTGTATATTATATAGGTATTGTATATAAGTATACATTATACATCTATAGAGAGAATATAGAATATAGAGGACTTAAATTCAGAATCATTTTAAAAATATTGCACAAAAATATGAGTTACATAAAATTGACATTCTTCTCCTTTTTTTGTCTATGTATCATTATATTTTGCAAATTACAACTATAATACCTATGAACTAAATCTTCTAAAATATGCTATGCCATGTTTTATTCCGATAATTTAATTATTTATATGAAGGCACATGATTATTTTTACAACACTTTAAAATGTAAGGGAAAATACAGAGAACGATCAAGTAATTTTGTAAACTACGTAAAATAGTATGGCTTATATTATTGGCAAGTCTCTCTATTTTTTATGATGGAACATAGTATACTTGGTTTTACACAAAACAATATAGATTGTTCAGATACTTAAGAAATATTACAGTCTACTTGTCCATCATGTGGTAGACAATGTAAAGTTTCAGCGACTGCTCTCACCAAGTACGTCATTGTTCCATATGAACCGGAAGGAGCACTATCATAAAAATTTTGACAAATACTCGCGGCTCCACCACAGTCCGTTTGTTCTTGTGTATTGTCTTTTGATTTGGCACAACATAAAGTAGCATCACCTCCCGCAAATGTCTAAAAAAATGCATTGAACATATCCTGTGTTATAGAATCGAATATTTTTTATGTTATTAATTTATTGGTATTTTTATTTTATAAGTAAAAAAAATTGTACACTCACTTGGTCTTTAAGAAATAGACGATTGGCAGTATGTACGAGTTGTTCAACTTCAAGAATTTCACCTAAATATGGTGATAAATTATGTTCCACTACTAATGTTAGAACCATTAATGCTTCTACAACTAATTGTCGATATTCTGGTTGAGGTATTGTATTTAGTACAGATTCAACTCTTAAAGCAAATTTTAATTCTCCAGAAGTCATCTGTAAAAAAAATCAAAAAATCAAAGGAAAATTCGTTACTTATATACATCATATTATTATAATAATGATCTTAGCTTCCATAATATTATAAGGATGATTTTACAAATCAATGTAAAATGTGAAATAGGATTTTTTTTTCAAAAACATTGGCTTTTATGTACGTACCTCTTGAGTTACTGTATTAGGTAAAACTTTTCCATTAATGGCTAGACCATGACACTAAAAAGAAAAGAAACAATTCCATTTGCTTACTGCGAATCATTTAAACAAATTAGCATCTAAAATACATGATAAGTGATAATAAATAGGAAACATGTAACAATTATTTACAGTAGGATATTAAAAAAAACTATTCTTACCCTTTCTAAAACTGACCATACACGAGGATAAAATCCTCTTGGAACACGATTTAAGGCACCATCCAATCTCCTCCTTCGAAGCCATTGACCCTGTTGCTTTTCTACATCACTTTGATCAGCATCTCGACAGAACAAAGTATCAATGTGTCCCTAATAATGTACACAGTAAAAGAGAGAGATAGGCATTTTAGTATTTTTATTATGTGTGTACTTACTTTTTATACATCATTTATAAATTGACCCTTACGAAACCCTTTGCTTTTCAATGTTTTTTGATTAGTTCTTACAATAACACAAGACTGAGGATTTGAAACTTTGAACATAATACTGATAGTACTTTCACTACTTTCATATTTCAAATAACACATAAGTATCTGTAAAATTTGGAATAACATGCATGGAATGATGAAAAAATTTATACGTGAAGAACAATGAAATAGATTTGTATACATTTAATAATTAACACAAGCACACGCCACTCGTCTCATTTTCTATAACTGTTTATAAGTAAGTACTATTCTCTTACCTTGCTCACTTTTGTAGATTTTGTACTCACAACCGAATGATGGCTATAACTGTGTCCTCTTTTCGATGCTGTAAAACATTCATTCAGAAATAATATTTGTCAAAATTAACATTGAATGGTACTACATATATTATACATAAAACAAAAGCTGTGAGTATGATGTACAGGACGTGCATATGTGAAACAACATTATACATGAAATAGAAATAATTGAAACAAATTTTCTTACATGTGCTGACAGCAAATTCTTTACCACTCATTATATGATAAAGTAAATTTTTCATTTCAAACGGTGAAAAGTTTAGTAGTTGTTCAGAGGCTTCAACACCTGAACATCGTAGAGTTCTTGCTAGCTCTGTAGCCATCACCTTGAAATATCAATGAGATGGAAAAATATTAGCACTCAATGCAAAGCAACTTTTTTAGATCAATGTTATAATTATATTATTTCTATAGCTTACCTGTATTATTAAACCGACACGAAGTCTCAACATTTCATGAAATAATTGTGGTTCGGTCCGAATAAACATGGCTAAATATACGAGAAGCTCCTTTGGAAGACAAAATATAAGGATACGGGTTTATTATTTACATAAGTAGTTTCTTTCAATATAATATTATGTGTAACTTTAAAATTAAAATATTATTTCTGTTTTTCTTTATTATAGTACTTGAGTTAACATGGCAGTGCTTTCATCATCTCCATAGGCCTGATGAATAATTTGACGTAGTTCTGTTTCAGGCAAAGGACCTGTGATGGTCTTTTCATGATTTGGAGGCATTCCAACCGTAACTTGTTTTTGTCTCACAATTAAATCCGTGACTGCTTTAGCCAAATCTTCAACTCTTTTACCCAGCATTCCTTCAAAGGATACGACAAAATATTATGTACTATTAAATGTTCTCTAAATTGACATCATATAATTTGAATAATCTTTTCAACGGAGGTGTATCAATTTACCGGCACTATGACGAACTAAGCCCCAAAGTTTTTGTTGACAAGCCTTGTCATACAATCCTTTAAGGAGACTTTTTACAGTGATTGAATTATTCAGTTCATCCACACCTATAAATATAAGTTACATTTTTTTAAAGCATTACAATTACTAGTATTAAAGTTACTCTTTGTGAAACATCATTATAAGGGTATACTGAGATTTCTTCAACTATTATTGCTCATTATTCATTATGTCATTATGTATTCATATAACTAACCTGTCACATGCTCTAATCCATGTGAAACAACCAAGTAGTGAAGAATATCTCCTTGTTCTTCCAAATTATCTGTTTCCCTTAGGAGTGCAAGAAGTTCTTCAACTTCTGTGTTTTCAAACTGAGCTTCAGATAAAGTCCTACTTCTCCAAAATGAAAAAAATTATTGAAAACATTAAATCAAAAGTTTTATAAATTATAAAAGTATTAAAATACGGCTGAATAACTGACGTAATGTACAATGTACTAGTTATAAAATTCATAACTCATAACAAATAAATTTGTAATACTTTGTGCGGAAATTTGGAGTCCAGGCTGGTGAGATTTTTGGACCTTCGGGTGATGGACTCCTGGGAGTTGACAGTGCACTTGAAGAATTTGTCGGTGGGGTTTTCCTTCGCTCCTCATTCCATGCTATATTTTCATCTGTAATGGATTGAGTTTTTTCTAAAATTCCAACGTTGTGTAGTAAAACATAGCAAGAACAAAAAACGGGGTTAATTTTCACAGCCACAACACACAAACATTGCTGACATTCAGTAAATTGCATTTCATCATTATTGTATTAGGTATATATGTGCATTTATCTCTTTATTATTTTGCATGACCACATTATGTTGTATTGTACATTCAAAATTTATTTCCTCTCGGAGATTTTTGCCAACTCATATAAACTAAACATGGCGCATGCTTTTTCATATCGTTTTCTTTCACAGCTTTGACACTCAAGAAATTAAGATTTAGTATAATTTCAGCATGTACATACAATTAGTTCAAAATGATATTTGATTCATTTATGTTCATTCTCATTTCTCACAAAAATGCAAAAAAAGATATGGTATTTTCAGAAACATCTTTCAAAAACAACATCTTGGACATAATGAAATGCAAAAGTAGGTTGAATATAGGTTCATCAGTCATCATTATTCATTATTTGTATTAGTAATTAGTAGGAAAAAGTTAAGGGAAATAGCATACTCAAGCTTTCCATAAAGTCCCCACCACGGTAAATTGAACGAGTTCTCTTTATGGTCCCCTTCAGTGACAATTTTCTTCCTTGAGTTCCAGTCTTTTGTTTTGTCTTTATTGAATCAGTTCTTTGTTTGGATGTAGTAGTTGACAACTTGTTTGATCTGAAAGACAGTGACTTTTGCATGTGCTCTTCTAAATACTCTACAATACTTGGGTGAAGTTCTGAAAAGGTATTTAAAGCGTTAAAAGTTAATCAGTGAAATTCAGGGATAGTTTAAAGTTTTGTCTTATAACTTTTGATTTTTACAGATTAATTAATGTACTGTGTGTATTGTGTACACTTATCACTAAATAAAAAGCAATACAAAATAAATAAAAACTCACTCTCTGGAATACCATCCTCCACACTTCCAAGAAAGCTGAGATTCGTAATTCAAGATGTACTGAGAAAATCTTGTAAATATCCAAGTGTGACTCTGTGTATGTATAAAAAATAAAAAACTCGCATTATATTTTATATTGTATTGACAATTGACACTGATGCTTGATTTTGTACAACATTAATTTTTATATATATGTGTGTACTCACCTTGTTCCGACTGTGTAACCACTTTTTAACTTTTTGATTGTCGTTATGATAGACATTGGAATTTTCCCGTCATCTAGATTTTTAAAAAAATCAAGAATTAAAGTTATATCGCACAACTAGACTACATTTTCCAAGAAAAATTCAAATATTTTAACCTTTGTGATTTTAATTAAAGCAAAGCTAGAACCCCCATTTTTTAGTTAAGCAATAGCAATATCAAAAGAAGCAATAATTGAGTTTATAGTTACATGTTAGAATTTGGGAAAAGTTGTTATTGTGTGCAAAATAGACAAATAGCTTTTAGATGGATTATATACGAGAAAAGTTGAGACATTGCTCAGTTAATACATTAGAAAGGGGGAAAGATGGAAAGCAATTTTACGTATTTGTACAAACTCAGATTTAGTAAAGAAAAAACCGTATTAAAGAGTAGTAGAGTAATTTTTATTAGCTGTACACTGTACATTAATAAGCGGATCAAAGAAAACAGACAAACTAAAGCTGTAGGTATAAAAAATAATAAAATAAATGCCAATAGTGCTTTCATGGAGCGCCTTCTTCTCTACTTCTACTGTCTATAAACTATGAAATTTCTAGTACCATGATGATCAGCTACGAAGTGAGGGGATAAAAAAAATAAAAACTACTACAGAAGTAAAAGTATTTGTGTGAAAAGTGAAAAATGAAAATGTATGAATGGATGAATGATTGAATGATATAAAATACCCCAATGAAGAGGATTTACCTTTTGAATTAAGGATAAAAGTGAGGGTGGGTCTGCCAAGACAATTGTTCCAATTGTTAGTAAGAAAAGCCAACTCGTTGATGAGATTATGGCATAACAATTCACTGTCATTAACCATATACTTCTCCTCCAAATCTAAACACTGTACATAAGAATGCCCACAACACATATAGCTCACTCATGATTGATGGTAGATGATAGAAAAAGGTTACATTATTAACCTTACACATATACATATAAAACATGGAAATATTTAGTGTTCTAAAGTATTTTTTTTCTACACATGATTCTCTCTTGTTTTTTCTGCTATTTTACTTCCTACATATTACCCAATTTGTGACACACGCGTATCAGCTGCAAATTCTATCTGTCGGCAATATTTTGTCTAAGATGCAGTATTTACAAATAGAACGCTCCTGAATCTACCAAGTTGCCCCAGTTCCGTATCTCTTAACCTACCTAATTATTTTTACCTTGTGTTGTCAATCTTTAGTTGATTTTCCATAAACAGGAAACGTTTTATTCTTCACATGCAAGTAAAAAAGTTGAAGTGATGAAGTGATAATTATACATGCAAATTTGAACTCACAGCATGTCACACAATCTGTGTGTCGGAAGAGTTTCAATTTTGTTAAATTAAGTAATAATTTTGTCTTCGCTTTCTCCTTTCTCCCAAATGTTTTTCCTAATTTATGAACAGGACAATAAGACATAAGACAATGTGTGTATCTCTACAAGGACAATGTACAACGCAAATTTATGAAAGCTTCATTGAGGTATTTTATGCAATAACGCATGAAATGTTAGATAAAAAGGACAGCACATAATTTCCAAAACCCTTCAATTCCAAACCGCATCACAGCAAAGACGATGATAATAGCAAGAAACACAAACTTGTGTCAATATTATATATATCGTAAGTACTATAATATATTTTTGTGTTTTGAATACAAATGAAAAAATAAAAATAAAATAAAATATAAAAATAAAGACAACCTAAATGAACATGTCTGAATGTAAAGACAACCAAAGGGCGACCTAAAACGTTTTGCCAGGAGCTCTTTGAAGGTAAAAAAAGACAACGAAATTAGGTACTTTGTTGTGAAAAAAGCATGCAAAAACCTGTATGTATATAAAAATGAAGATTCGTTCATCATGTTTTTTAAGTACCTTTAAGAAATTCAATTCATTTTTGAAATTGTCGATCATCAACTCGTAGTCAGATGCTGTTGATTACGGAATAACAAGTAAATAAAATAAAAGTTTCTAAAGTGTGTGTACTATTTTCTGTATTATAAATTGTAAATGACAAACTTGTGTACATATTACATATGTATCTATTTTACTCGTGGAAAAAAACAAATAACATACCTATATAAAAACGTTGCTGGTCCATCAACTGTAGAAATGTAAATAATGTGGTTAATGATATTTTAAGCTTTCCCCTAATATTTTACTCTTATCTCGTATTACTTTCCTGCTATTTTTACAAATGTAATTCAAATATTATACTGTTTTAAATGTTAAGTACTACTTGTTTAAAATGTCTGAAAATATGTGAAAGAGTTGAGAAATGTGTGTATGTTTACTTTTGGTTTTTGACATATGAGCCTTTTATTATGAGCTATGAACTTTTTCTAACCTATACAAACATAGGTGAATATTACTTATCTATTATAGATTACAGGATCATGTGTTTAATGTGTAATTGTACCTTAACTTTATAGGTACTTTACCTATATATTACACCTATATTTAACAGTGCCTTAAAAATTATAATTATTTCGCAGATTTTGCTAGGAAAAATTGTATTAAAGTTCATTTGATTTTCCAGTATAAAATGTATCATATTGAATAGATTGAATGTTGACGAACCTGAGGGGTGAAAGCAAAGATTCTGTCCTGTAAAGAATACAGCTTACTAGTACACAGGATTCCAACATCTCTAGACTTTCTCCCAGAAAGACTTAGTTTCCTGTTCCTTCCTGTGATCAAAAACCCAACATTGATTCACATATGATATAGAAATCACATTCCGTGTTATATCTCCATAATATATATACTATATACTGTATAAATGTTTATAAATTTTACCTAAATAAGCGTACAAATGACTCAGTACTCGAGCTGGTTGTACTTCAATGGGAGCAACTTCCGCAATCGTTTGTACGGAAATATCAAAGTGTTTTAATTTTTCCTGAATTTCTGCATCTTCTGCTAATATTACAACCTGTACAACCACATCTGGTTTTTTCTCAGAACATAGTCTTCTATTTAGAGGATCCAACTCACCCGGAGCTAAAAATCCCTGTAAAGTTAACATAAAGGACATGTAATAATTGGATAGGATATAATTTTTGTCAGTTTCACTTTATTGAAATCAAATAAAGCCATGCATCTACATTCTACATACATTCTATAATAATTAATTTATAATGCATAAGACATCAAAATATTCAAAAGAAAATAAATAATTACCTCTTGCAAAAGTTTTCCAAGAATAAAAAGACTTTGAGCCCACATAATTGGACATCTACCTAATGGTTCTCTCACTTGACTTCCAGGTCGTCTATACTCCTCATTAACTTTATTAGCTGGAACTGCATAAAGTTCAGGAACCAGTAGTAAGCCATCTTCAGTTTTTATCAAAATCTAAGGAACCATAATAATTTTGTATTTTATGAGTTTAACCTTTGACTGTGTCCACACAAAACAAGTACATATGTACGATAGTAAAAGTTGAAGGCTTTCTAATTTCTCTGCAATACTTTAGAACAATGCAACATACAATGCATAGCACATGACACTCTGTAATTACTACAAATATATTACATGAATGATTAAGTACCTCATCTAATGCATCAGAGTATTCAGCCACAGTTTCTTTATCCCCTCTAAAACATCCATCAATTATCATGTAACAGAAAAATAATGGCCATTCACATTCTATATTATCAAACATTCTAAGTTCCCAAGGTTCATAATATAAACGTGAAGGATCCTGTAAAAGAAGAAGAAGAAATTTACACATTATAAATTATAAGTAAGTCAAGTGATATTGGCACTAAATATTATACTCTTCTTTTTCTGAACACAAAAATAATGCATATTTTACTGGTTGCAGTCAGCCAATTTTACCTCTTTTGCCGTTTTATATCCATCTCTTAAAAATCTTTTGAAACCGTAATGTCCACGTAATTTTGAAACAATAGTTTTTCTAGTTAATTTTATTAAATCTGGATCATCTACTGCAAATGCAGGAAACCCAATCACAGAAAGAAGGCCACTGTCCACTTCCTTTGAATTTGATTCTCGAGGCAGCATTGACTGTTAAAAATGAAAATAATGAATCATGATGATTTTAAGATCATTCATAGTACTACATTATACTTGTGCACATATAACAGGAAATATACTTATCAAAGTTGTAAACTATCTATACATATTATGTAAACTCACTTGTAAAACAGCTTGACATTTTTGTGCCTCATCAGCCAAGACATGGATAACTGAAGCAGGCCCGCCTCTAGCTCCAAATAAATCCAGCTCATTCATAGCTTCTAAGGCAGCTTTGGCTACTCCAATAGAACTGGCATTAAGTTCAGGCAAACCATGATTACTTTTGTCACCTCGTTCCCACATTCCATAGTCCTATAGAAAATATACATGTATACAGCGTATTGCATTGTTGCTACTTAGGAATAATGACATTTATATTTAAACAGAAAATTTGGATGTGTATGAAAACTAACTAACCGGAACACAATAAGCAGACTCAATGTAAAAGACTAAATTTTGAATAAATGCAACTTCATCTAAACTAAAAACAATTTGTAATCCAGAGGCAGTCATTTGGGCTAAAATGAGAAGAAATAAGGAAATGGCATCAATTTGTAAATGTCCCCAATCTCCATCACCCACAACAGCGGATCCAGTTTCTGAACTATATTTGGCATGAATTGCATCTAATGGTGATTGTGTTGTTTTGAATTTTTCAAGCTTGTCTTTCTGACGCATCATGGACATTAAAAGGCCTCGCATTAACTTTACACAGCTCTGAAAGGAATCATCAGAATGGAATAAAAAATACATTTATAATACTTTCATGTCATTTTATTGTAACAAACTAAAATAATTATTATTATTGTTCAAGTTTCATCGTAATATAAAAACACACATATGTATGATATAAGATGAATATGAGAAAATGTATTTCTACCTGCTCTAGCTCATAAGTTTTTGCTCGATCTTCATCCATGTCTGCATTCTTTTTGTAGGCCATTGAAAGACCCCATACGGAAATGATACTATAAACATTATCTCGAATCCAAGCATGATTATTTGTAGGACTTGCCGGAAGTAACCCTGTCACTGGATCTTGATAGCATAGAATCGTCTTGTACACAAGCCGCTGATAATAATCTAAGCGGACACCAGAATTAGCTCGACTCCTCATTGTTGCAGGGGGCTCCGAAGTGTCGGATAACGAAGTTGCGCTATTCTTCCTCATTTGTATAACTATTTATATATACTTTGCTCTAAATAAATTATCTATGTATTATGTATATATCTACGAAATTGCACCAACTATATAAAATTTATATCACAGAATTACAAATCTATAATGATATTGTGTACACTTCATTTAATCTCCGTCTATGATGCATTACAATTCAATTGAAGATTTGACCTTGTGAGTTTTGAATTCTGAAATATAATTATAAATTCACATGTGTAAATATAAATAAAGTTTTCCAAGACTGAAATATTATGTACATGTTTTTAATGTATAAATAAATGGTGATTACTGATACAATAACTACTAAAACTTACCAAGATATTAAAATATATTATATTTAAATGGCGAAATCCGAGACAAAATACGAATTGTATAATTTAATCTTATTGTTACGTAAGGCACACAGTTTTCTGTTACAATATAAAACCTTTTCTTTTACTATATTTTAACTGTATTCATGTAGGAGGTTACTAAAAACCTTAGAAATAATAGAATTTGAAGAACTAATAAGTAAGTAACTCGTCATACTGGCAAAATTTACTCATGGTATAAATATATCCTGGAAGACACTCTATATCAGTGATATACACACTGTGTGTACTATGAACTAATGAATCGCAGGAAGGCTATTAGTAAATACGCAAAATATATTTAGGAAGACACATGACCACCGGAGTCTTTAACCAAAGAAAAAAAAGAAGATGTGATTTATATAAGTAAACATATCTTTGTACACTGTGCACATTGTACATTTGCAAAGATTTCTTTCAAATCTCGCGGAGTACGGAGTAGACCTTAGAAAATTGTAAATTTCAAAGCCTCTTTGCTTATTATTTATCAATGGTACTTGGGAATAGAAAGTTGACATAAATTACATAGCTAAACTTGTCGCACAGAGATGATGATGATTGACACATAAAAATCATCTCAAAAATAATGCATCCAATGTACGTATATATGTACCATGTACAATCCAGTTTCTTTTTGGCAAATCAAATATATTTCATTAAATTTGAATGTTTTCCAAGAAACTACAATAAAATCACTGATTAACAAAAACAAAGGTACAAACAACACACACGCGAATTCCTGTTTTACATAATGTAGATTTGCAATGAGCACTGAAAATATTGGCATAAAATCATTCATTGCTATATTATACTGAAATTCATACTTTTATTACTTACAGTCATGGAATTTTGGTCCAAATTCTAAGAAAACATATAGGGACAAAGGGTCAAAGGGAGAAAAGGGAGAAGGGAACTTTGACTTTTAACGCTTGCGCTTGTAAAATACATAGGTACTAGTATAAACTATGACATGATGTACTTATTTACAATATAGTGTCTGTGTGTGTGGAAAGAGATGTACACATGTTATCTAGTAAGAAGTAGACAGAGAAGGATTTTGAAACACGAAGAATGAAATTGGGTACCTGTGCATGTATGGCAAAGTCCACGAGGTCGTGAGAAAGTTCATGTCAACATTTCCGAATTTTGTCAAAATGACCAAAAATGAATTCCTTAACAAGTTCTAAGACATTGCTATTTGACCATTTTTCAATTTTTTCATTCAAATGCGAGTAGGCCAAGGTCAAAGTTTATTTTTTTCACAATGTACAAGTTTTTATAAAATTATTTACAGATGTCACATTGTTTCAAATTTTACAAAAACAGACAATACTCTTTGTTTTTGGTCTATACAAAAAGTAATATATCAAGGGCTCTTCAAAATTGGTCAAAAACTGGCTGACATATAGCTGTTTAACGTTTAAAGGTCACTTCCTATACATGATTTGAAATAGATAGGTAAACTTTGATACTATGACCTATGACCTCCAGAAACCATACTATTTCAAATTAGCAAGTTTTTCATGGGTTTTAGAATATTTTACGAGTTTATTATACCCTGTCGAATTTCAAACGCCCCACAGTAGATTGAGTGAAAATCGTATCAAAACCTAATCTTTTGAAATGTATTGTAAAAATACATAGTAACTTTGAGCACCTCCCAGTCCCTCCCACTTGATGATGGGATTTTTTGAATGGGTGGGTATATCTAAGAGTCTAATAAGAAATGGACCCAAGGGGTTTTTGGGGGCACATAAGTAAATTTGTGTTGTGGGCTAATTGAGCTCATGGGTTTCCCGTACGATAGACTGAAAAAATTTCATTTTTCATTGCATTGATGGACTACAGTATATACACACAGTATATGGAGTACATAGTCCTCCTCTCACTTAAATTTTTTTATCGTAACAATAATATTTTAGTATAATTCTTTTTTATCGTCGATTTAGAATAATTATTTTGTGTACCTTTAATCATAATTAACTAAATTAAATAGTGCACAAGTTGA
>JABASP010003358.1:0-14362 GCA_019776565.1 Sminthurinus signatus
TTTGACGTAAAAGTCATTATTTATTCGTGTTGAATTTAGAATTGAAATTTGTTTTTGTTTGCCCTTGTTTATTTTCTATGCTAGTGTGGAAATTGCAAAGTATCCAGAATATACAAGGCCAATGATTGATCATTTGATTGAGTTGAAATTTAATCACTTTGATTCCACTGTTCGAGAATTGACTGCACAAGCTTTAGAAAATCTAACACATTTAGATCCAGATTATGTTCAAGAACAAATAATAAATAAATTGTTACCAGTTTGTACTGAAAATGATAATCATACATCTCATGGGGCTATATTATGTGTGTCTGCTGTTGCAGTTGAATTGAAGAACTTGGGAAAATTAAACCTATCAGGAAATAATAGAGTAGATATTAAAAATATTGTACCATCTATACTTTACCGAAAATTCCGAGGCAATCATCGTGGAAATGAATTAATGAGACAAGCTTTATCCATCCATATTAAATCGTGTGCTCAAGCTCAGTAAGTAGTTGTAACTCAGATAGAAGATATTATATTATGCATACTTCAAATACACAATTTGTCTACTTTCATTTTATACGAGATGATATCACATAATTCTTAACTTTATTTATTTTTTTCTCTATAGGTTACCTTTTCATGAAGAACATAATTTGTTAACAACATGGCAAAGTTCAATTGAAGAAAATTTATCATATCAAGAATTTAATGTAAGAACAAAAGCTGCTGATGCACTAAAGTACATGGTTCTAGAATATTATGTGAATAATCCTACCAGGCCAGCATTATTGGAGCAATTCATCGTAAACTTTTCAAAAACTTTAAGGGGAACTGTATTAATTACTCGAATGGGATACTCAATTGCACTTGGTATATTTATATATAATGAACAATTTTGGATTTAGTAAATAGTAAATATATGTAATAATACATAATATGTACATCCAAAATGTCAATTTAATGTACAAATCGCTTTTATTTTTTAAATCTTTAAATCTGTATAGGTAAAATGCCTTTGCCTGTGATGAAGAGTTCTTTTCAGACTGTGATAGAAGATTTATTAAAATGTGCAACAATAACTCCAGAAACTGTACTGTGGGCAGAATCAAGACGTGATGCCACTTATGCATTAGCTGAAATATTATCTAATCCAATTACTCAGGTATTATATATACATGCATGATAATACTATTGCATACAATATATTATGATATCCGTACACCTATGTACTTCTGCATGATTGCTTTGTAAGTATAATTTATAATGAATTACAAAATTGTTTATCAAAAAATTTATTTATTTTTCAATATATTTGTTTTGTTGTCGTTTTAAAATTTAGACTGATGATTGGAATGAAGGTATCCCTGTAAAGATGTTAAACTTAACAGAAATATACTCTTGTTTTCTCAATGGAACAAAAGATTATACAACTGATAAACGAGGAGACGTTGGTTCATGGGTTAGAGAAGCTTCAATGATGGCACTTAAGGTAAAAAAAAGAAAAGCAAACAACCCATCAAAATTAAATCTTTAGTAGAATTTTCATGTATAATGTAAGTAATAATTTTCATTTCATAATAATTTAGGTTTTAACACTTGGTCTTCATAAATGTGATCCTGAAAATAAATTAAACCTTTTACCTCAAGAACTGATGGTTAAAATAATTGGTCGAATTGCAAAACAATGTGTAGAAAAGATAGATAACGTTCGTGTACATGCTGGAAATGTTTTCACTGCGTTATTACATTACAAGTAAGTTTAAATAAATGGAGTCGTATCCAAATTTGTATTCGTAACATACAATTAGTACCAATTGTTTAATATTTTACACTTATTGTATTATTGATTTTTATTTTCTTTATTTACAGTTATCCACCAATCTCAACATTAGCTCATCGTGAAGAACTGATTGAATTATTTCCAGAAGAATTTTGTGCTTCTATTAATTGGAGAGCTACATCAATAACGTTTCCTCAATTCGTTGAAATGATAAAATGGGATGAATATGGTTATGAAATACTTTCTGGATTTGTGATTAGTGGTGGTAGTCTTAGTGATACCGTTTTGAAAGACTCCCATGGAGCTATGAATGCTTACTTATACAAATGTAGCACTAGTAATGAAAAAGAAATAGAAAAAGTTGGAAAACTGTTGATCCAGATCTTCCAGGTAAAAAAAACACACGATACGATAGTAATTTATTCTTGATTATACAAATTTTTCTTTACTCACTTTTGAAGTTACACCATCAATCAGAGTAGTTTAATTCTTGCTTATAATATACAATTTTATTTTTTTAAATTATATTTATATACAGGATAATATGAAAGTTGAGCGTATAACAGTTTCAATCATGAAATTTACATGCCAGCTACTTCAAGCAGGTCAATTTACATCCCTTTTATGTGCTGGGAATGATTCGTTTGGTCTTGAAATGATAGCTTGTGTAAAGGAAGAACTTTACAAAAGTAATAGAGTTGAGAAACTTGTAGCTGGAATAGAATTATTGTGTGAAATGTTACAAGGAAGTCCAAATCTCGTTCGAGCGTAAGTATTTACACTCATATATATATATATATGTAAACCTCAACTTGAACATAAAAATTCTAAAGCATAATATAATATTGGTTATTGGTTTTATAACTATTTCATTGTATTATTTTTCATAGTGTCTTAAAACGCCTTGTAGTGTTTTTGTGCCATGCATATCCAAGAATTCGAGCGGTAACCTCACAGAAGATGTTTGAAGGATTTCTAACATATGGAGATATGATGGACTGTCCTAATTTAGATGAAGTTATGACTCGACTGTCTGAAACTCGGTGGGAACTAAACATTGAAACTCTTAGACCGATTCGTAATAAAATTTGTGATCTACTAAACATTCCTCAGCCTATGATAATTACTAAAAAAGAAGGTGACTCATCGACGAGTTTAATTTCTGATGCTTCATCCACTTCAATTGCCATGCAGAAGTAATTTAATAAGTAACTATAATAGATTATTAACAATTATCATGACATTTAAATTTATTTATTCAATAATTAACTATTAACGTACTTCCAAGTCTTTAAAACCTGAACGTAACTAACATGCTTTTCATTGAAATATACCGTATTTATAATGTGTATAGTAGTACAGATATTTAATTGCATGTTACCACATTGATAGTAGTTAGCGTTAGCAAAAGAGCTGTAAAATATAAAATATTATATTTATTCATACCATACATGAGTAAAATTTGAAAAATATATCCTAGTTGTAACAACTGTGCCTACTTAAATTGAGACATGCCTTTATAATGCAACACAGGTATGTATCTTTTCATGATGTAGTTTATCTTCATTCAATGCAATATAGTATGTGTATATGCTAGTTGATTAACTAAAAACATTCAAAAAGAAAAACAAATAGGGTTAAGGAGTCTATGCAATTCATCGCTAAAAATTATAGTTTCTATATATATAAAAGAAAAATTAGTTTTCCAGCTTACGTTCCTTATTTGTTGAAATTTGATATTTGTTGAAATAAATTGCATTTTAAATTATTATTGATCTTTTGTAGTATTACGAACTGATTTGCTATAAAAACGATACATTATTTTAAAACTTTGATAGTTATATAGAAAGGACTTTTTATTGTTATTTGTGTCATTGTTTTCTTTATTTATGGTAAGATTTTCAACAAATTCAGTATACAAATGCTTTTCTGCAAGTTTGAAAAGATGTGAAGCAACATCTCGTGTACATATGTTTGTATATATATTACATACGATTATTGTTGCTGTATTAAAATTATTATTACATGATTTATAAATACGCATTTACTGAAATACACCCTTTTTTACCTACTAAAACAATTTTACATAATATACATACGTCACATAAACATTTATAACAAAGTGATATTAACTTCTTTTTTTTCAATTACTTGTGTAACTTGTAACAACTAATAAGTAAGCTATATATTAGCTATTAGTGTATCGTTTTATAATAATAACCTATATATAAATAATAAGTACATGATTAAAGTGAAATATCGTATTATAATGCAAAAATATATACTTTCCGGAAATTCGTTGCAATTATTTTTTTTGTTAAATAATAGACAAATAAATAAACACAACCGTTTATTAACTACATATATAATATATATCTTGTTTTCTAGATTTAAAAACAAAACTATTCGTGACTTCTGAGTCTTTTAGTACTTAAGAGCATTCAAAACAACCGAGATTTCTTTTCCTTTAGAGTTTTTGGAACAAAACAACCTATATAATATATACACACATTTCATAATTATTAAGTGTACACATCGCCATTTTTACTGTTTACACTAAATACATACCCATTTGAGGCGTATTAGAATTAAGAATTAGGTTTATTAATTATTCGTTTCTTAATTTGTTGAGGGGACAATGAGACGTTGAATTTTGAGTAGAATTACAAAAGTCATAAGTAATAGCATAGTAGAATAATTTAGTACAGCAAATTCCAGTAGAGACGAGAGTACACATACTGCGTAATGCATAGCATGATACATTTCTAAACAACTGAGAGGGACATGAATACTATATAATACATGTAACCATTTAATGTAATATAGATTTTTTGCAACAGGAAAATGTACGAATCACGGCTTTGGGAGTGAGATTACATGTCCTTTGTTGTATACCTTTAGCCGCAAAAAATGTACAACTTATTAAAAATCCTGCAAAATATTTTTAATTTTAAAAACGCTTCTTGGATTTTTTAAATCATTGGCATAATGATTTTTTTTTATTTTACAGTTTTCTGCAGAGAATATAATATATTCTAAAACAACTTGGCATATAACGCATACACCTGACAATCTAGAAACTTTTTAACAACACAACATACATAATATGCATACCCTATAATGAATGGAGCTTCAAATTTGTTACACATGTTATTGTGTATTTAGTATACAAAATATTATTGCTCTAAGTAGTACTTGAGATTTTTTTCATCCCAGCTCTTAATACCTTGTGTGTAGCTTTTCTGAGATTCATAGAAATTACACGAGTGTATGAAATACATATATATATTTATATAATTATAGAACTATCTAAATTTTCCTACAGGATCGAGTAGATTTGTTTTCTTACTTTGACTGATAGTAAGTGTTAGAAAGAAGAGAAATGATATTATAACTACATGTAATATCGTATATATAAGTTAGCATGGCATGTATAAGGCGTGCTTGAGACGGCGTGCTGTTTGTAGGATTGATTAAATAGAGTTCATATTTAATAATAATATAATATATTATATGAAATACCAGGACGTATAGACATGTATACATACATAGGTGTTTGTATCAACTAATATGTAACATGACTTTTTCAGCTAGAGCATAATACAATATGTTGGTGTTCTATGTTCTAAATTACTTTTTATATTTTGATACATATTAAAAACGTATTGTTATAATAGGTATATAATATATTGTATAATATATTATATCGATTGAACGGCAAGAAATTCATTGAACTTTATTTTGTGACGGTTTCAAAACTTACAATACTCAACAACTCAAGTGTTCTATACAAAAAGAAACACACGTTGCAAGGGATGTGCGTTAAAGTGAATTTCGCCGGTGAACTTTTCAAGACGGACAAAACCTATGTCTTTAACATTAGCTTTGTCCGTTTTGCAAAGTTTACGGCGATTTGTGTTATAAAAAGTGCAATGGTGACTTCAAAAGGCAAAAATGTCTCAACTTTCTCTTCCTGTAAATTTACACACATATCAGCACATTATATAATTTACCAAAGTGCAGGCTATAAAAACTAAATGCGCTATACAAAATTAACCTTCATTTGAGTACATTTTAAATTATAAATTAAAATACAAAAGTTTTAAATACATAGTGTAATTAAAGTACTTGTAGTTTGAACGGTAATAAATAAATATTTTGGTATGAATGCGTACATATATATATGAGTGCGATTAGTGAAATAATACCATTTAGTAAGTATAGCAGTCTCTTTAAAAAGGTATACTCATTGACACAGATACAATAGGTAAAATACTTTGTAAAACAGTCTCAGTATAATATATTCAAATTAGAGTAAAATTAAAACGAGAGAATGACCATACAAAAACTTAAAAATGAGTTGAAAAAATATAAAGAAATATACGAAAAAGATTAAAATAAATTAAAGTTTTTCTAAAAACAATCATCAGTCTTACACAATAAAAAGCTTACACAAAAAGTTTTAATCAAAAATTAAAAGAATTCATTATACTAAATATTATGACTCACGAGGACTTTCATTGAGTATTTTTTTTTTAACTTTTAGCTGCTTTCTTTCTCCTACTATTTTTGTTCCTCCATTCATTTTTAATTAAATACACTATATTTGAGATTTTACTTTTGTGACTTGATAGAGAAATAGATAAAAATATAAATACCGACATAAAATGTAATAGTCTAAAGTCTAATACTTGATGTATTACTATTTCTATGTATATATATACGTATAGGATAATGAATCCCTCTTGATTATCGAGTTAACCATATCAAATGTTAGGAAAAGAATTTTAAACGGAGAGTTATCTCAACTCCTATGTAAGCACAAAATGTAGTTATATGTATTTATCTAAGCGGCTTAGATTCTAAGCCGTCTAAACTTTTATACTGCGAGTTGCGAAATGTAGGCAAATTGCACACAATTTCCTATCGTGTACTTTCACCATCTATATACAATGAAAACTGCTTTCTCCATCTAACATACAGTTTTTTTCTTGCATTCATCAACAAAAATGTGAACACTATTAAAATGTTTTTCTACAAGTGCCTTCCTTGGTACTTGGCCAACATAAAATCTAAAAGTTGTTTAAAGTCTGATAAGTGTTTACCTACATTGTCTACGTATATTATAGAAATGTGTTCTGTACACTCATACATGTAAAATAGTGTGTACATAGTACATAGAGGTACTTATAAATATAATTATGTAACAACATTCTTTCAAGTTTTAAGTAGACAACAATCAATAACATTATTACCGTTATTATCGTTTTTAGAATATTTTATAAGATTATAAGATTTTGATTACTTTTTTGAGTCTTAATATATTCTATACACAAGCAAAGTACATGGAAAGCTTTAGGTACTTCGTTGCAAATGTTTTGTGTACAATCGTGTACATTGTACATAATATATTATATATGTGTGCATTAAGTTAAACTTAAGCTATACTCGATAACACTACCTATAAAATTTTGATTTAAAAGCTTACATTTTCAAATGGATACGGAAATAATAACGGATGACGGAGATTCTTTTGTGACTTGTGAATAATTCAGTAATCATTAGTTATAAATACTATGTAGGTTCTGTATAATGACTTTTTGCAACTAGTATTCACATATACCATTTAGAAAAACTTGGACTTACATTAATACAAAATTATCGTATAGCATCGTCTTGTAATTTTAGTAGTTGTGTTTTGGGAGACAATAAAAAGGTTCAAAGTTCTAAGAAGTCATAATATATTACCTTACTAAACTACGCAGATTTACATGAGCACTACTAATAGTGGTAGTGTAGTGGTCACATTACATATATATATAATATGTATGGTTACAGTTATGGTTAGGTGTAATGTCTAAGATTATGTAATTTATAGTTTATAATTTATCATACATTGAAGTGATATGATTTTTTAATGCTTGTCATTCAAGACAGTTTGTATTCTTGTGTGTATCAATATCATGTGTAAGTACTGTTACTTTCCTTTAGAATTTCACCCTTTTTCTAATATTTTTCTTAATATAATGCATTTCAAATAAACAGATTTATCTGTCTATATTATGTACTCGCCTAGCTTTATGTACCTACATACTTTTGTAGATAGACGGAATTCAACATTCAAAACTACTACACCAACGACAAAAAATCCTTAACACTATACAGTAGAACCCCGATTTTATGCATCGATTGGTTCCAAAAAAGTGCATATATTCGAATGTGCATAAAATCGAATTTAGCGTAAAAAGATATCCTAGCAGCGGCAAAATTCGAACGTTCGTGCACGTGTATTGGAAATTTGACTTTTCAAGCATTTTGTTGGAGTTTTCCCATAAAATTTAAATTTTCCCACTATTTACAAGATTTACTTGAAATTCGATTTTATGCATAGTCCCAGAATTATCCATAAAATCGAAGTGCATAAAATCGGGGGTGCATAAAATAGAGGTGCATAAAATCGGGGTTCTACTGTACTAAAGAACACAGTAGATCTGAAACATCAATTCCGGAGTTCGTGGTATTTAAAAAAAAGGGGGCATATATATATATATATATACTCCATGAATCAAAAGGAATTTTTTTTAGAACACTGTTTACCATTATTTTCTCAAATACCCAGTTATAGAGTTGAAAAATGTATCGAAAATCGACTTAGGAATGTGTAAAGATACTTACCTTCACTGTAATTCAATAATTACTATAATTGTAAATTATAACTATAGGTGCACCTTGTTTATCATTTTTCTCCTTGTGTTTTAAATCCTTACAGCTCCTCACGATCAAATACATCCACAATCTGAAGACCTAAATCTTCTATCATTTTTGGTGGTGATTTCAGAGGTCGCCGTGGCCATGCACTGATCTTTTTTAACCGTTCACCAAGTTTTTCAAAATTATCTACTACTTGATATGCTTCCCATATATTTTGTTCAATCCATTCTAAAACAACCTCTCCCTTAAAAATAGTTTTTAATGACACAGCAGCTGCTTTAGCAGTTAATGAAAGATTTCTTCTGAACCGTGGTACTTGAGAGAAGATGACTTCATCTATTCGTGAAGGCAAAGAGTAATTATGTCGATCATTATATGGAGTAACCCATGCTCTACCTCTTAAAATTTTTGCTTCCAATTCCCATACTTCATTTAAGAGGGATCGTAATCGGAAGAGTGTACGAAAGAAAGAAACTCCAGGGAAATTACATTTTGAGGCGAAGGATAACTCTGAGTCACCAGCATCTTTAATCATTGCAGCAATATTTTCAGGATGGCTTGAACAATGAAGGATACGATTGAAATGTTTTGAAATTACTTCATTCTTGTCTGTTACTTCCGACATGAGTTCTCTTGCATGAAGAGGTCGGACATCAACAGTCCCTGAAGCCGAACCTCCAAATCTGGACAACGCCGACTCTTTTTGCATTAGACTACGTGGATGAGGTATTTTTCTTCTTGTTGATCTTTCGGATCTTGACAAAAATTGAGGAGATGAATCAGGTGACTTATTTGATTCAGAAGTTGAAACAGGAACAACATTTTGATTCTTACTTTGTGAATTAGAAATTATTGATGGGGTTGTTTCTAAAACTTGTCTGTCATGTGATTCTGATGAAGACAAGATTTTCAAAGGCGATGTAGTAGTTGAACTTTGACCATTTTGTAATTCAGGGATTGGTGTTGATATTGTATGATTTTTTGGAACATAAACTCTATTACGAATTACTTCCCCTCCTTTAGGCGTAGATATTACTAGAGATGTATAAACTAATGATGGAATAGCAGCAGGTAACAGTTCACATAAATTTGCAAAGTGATCATATCTGTAGAAGAAAAATCAAATGTATACACACAACATAACTAATGAGTAATATAAAAGTGTAATTTAAAATTATAAACTGCTAATCTTATATATTATACACGTAGTACAAATGAATGTATAATGTATACAAACAAATCATTTAATATTTCATTGTATTATTTGTTTTCAAACACTTGCTCACCTTTGCCAACCTGTCAATACAAGTCCACCAACACCCATTTTCCATCGAACACTTTCTCGAGCAATAATATCCACCCATCTCTGAGCATTTTCTGCATGTCGTGATAATGGAGGTATTGTTAAGGTTTCACCAAATGCTCCTTTAAATGAAGCAGCGGCCCATATTGTTGAAAATATTTTGGAGTACTTTTCCCAAGATTCCCAACCAACAAATCGATCTATATCCTCAGCATATACCCAAACCATGGGCTCAACTAAAGATCCTATTCCTGAATCAATGAGACGATTGGCAGAAATAGATCGCAGCATATCATCCCAAATGATTGGGATTCTATCGCGGCTCCTAATTAACGAAGCAACCCGAGTAACATGATGAAGAAAAACATCATCTCTATATTCAAATGCTGCTGTACATAAGGAACAGGAATGGATGTGCAGAACTTCGTCACAACCAATATGAACATATCGAGAATTTTTGTGTACTTCCAAAATCTACAGAAAAAACACATATTTTAAATAAGATTTCATTAAAAAATAATGAATCACAGTATATTCTTAAAAATTTTGTATCCGTATACAAGTAGCTTGTGCAGATAATTTTAGATGAAAATCATATGTACCTGGTTTATCATGTCCTCAATTATTTCAACAGTTTCTGGTTTAGATGGGCAAAATGATTGAGGATCTTCTATGTTCTCCCTTAAATGTTTAAGCTCTTCAGATTTCAATATAAACTCCGCATGTCCAAAACTAAAATACAAATCATACATTTTATAAATAAACATTCATTACTTATTTGTAAAAATCACAGAGACAGAAAATACTCAAATATGTGTACATTGTACATATTAAGTATAACATTAATAATAATTATTGTATACTATGAAAAAGGGATATCATTCAGTTTTAGTTTTCAAACTTACGTCTGAATCAAAGGAATCACTTCCATAGAGAGTTTCTCAGCATAGTCTACAATATCTTCAACTTCTGACAAATTGTAACCACCATGTAATAATGTTAAATTTTCAAGTTTTCCTCTCCAAGGAAAGGTATCTTCCCATTCAATAATCACACCATTAATCCCACTAGCTTTGGAAAGTTTTAAAACCTACAAAAAAACCCAAACCAAACCATTAGAATTGATTAATAAAAAAACTCATAAATATAAAATATAGTTATAAGAAAACTGCAAAGTCTAAACGATATGTATATATATATCAGATATTATCATATTCTAATAAAAATAAATACCACATTACTCATACTCACCTCTTTTATATAGGAAACACGAGGAGGAGCACCTTTTAAATCCAAATGCATTAATCTATTGGCCACGATATTAGAAAATGATGATTTTTCTTCCAACTCTTGTATTCCAAATTCAAGATGGGATTTATATTCGTTCCCATTTGCAGCTTCATATCTCTCATGATCAAAATGATGAGCTAAATGTCTAATTTTCCCTGAGCCCTCGTATTCATCATCATTATTATTTATTTGAAGGAACATATGATGTCTATTTTTATCACTATTAATTGAACTACTACTTCCAACTACAGCTCCTGAAGAAGATGAAGAAGAATGATCAGATTGTTCTATATTGCTAACTCTCCCCCGACCATGACCATGACTTAAACTAACTAAACTGTCACTAGGGTCAAAAATTGGTAAATTTGTACCATCCGGATAATATAAAAACAATGAGGACATTGCCCCAAGAGCAACAGAAAAAATACAACAAAAGATTAAAAATAGCCTAGGTCTTCTAGCCCTCATACAGCTAAAACAAAATTCTCCCATCCTTCATTAAGAAAAACAACTTTCTCCCTCTCAACATTTACGTTTCCAGTTTTTAAATGTCCTGTCTGATAGATCATTTAATTTATCAGGGTAACACAGTCAAATCGGTAAATTTGTTGGTATTTCAGTAGTTGTTTCATTACCAGATGATTCCTCACAGGTATAATATGTTGTAAACACATAAGTAAGTAAGTAAGTACTTGAATGTATGTTGTGGACTTAATATTATACTAAAATAGATCAGTGTTAACTTTTTGACTACCAAGCACTATCAGTTTGTCAGGACACATAACTATTTAGTCAGCCAGTTCTACAGTAAGTCAGTACTCGGATTATGGTTAATAAAGCTAATAAAACTTCACTTAATTTTCTTCTTTTATCCTAGAATTTATATAGGAGAAAGTAGTTTTTTGTATATTATTATTTATTCGTGTGTTTACTTATTTAGATAGATTCCTGACAAATATGTACATATTTAGGATAATGAGAGAGCAGAGTGGAAAAAAGGAAAGGGAATTGTACATATTTCACACTTTGATTCTGATTCGTCTGTCAAACTGACTGATTTAATTATTTCTCTACATTGTTTATTGCTGCTTGGGACTCCAAAGGACTCTAATTTTTCTTTCACTTGTTTACTTTTTTAGTTGTGTTGTGTTTTGTAGACAGCTTAGAACTGACTGCAAGGAAGAGAGAGAGAGAGAGATAGGGACGGAGAATAGTGAAAATATAACCTGTGTTCTATGCTCAAATAATTGATTGGAATCATAATTGACCTTGAAAAAAGCTCTCGCCGCTCCTCCTAAGCGCAGAATCTAAGTTCTTTATTTGCCCCAAAAGGCTCGTCTCAAAGGCTCGTTTTGTACCTCTGTATTCTGTTATATTTTATATTTACACTCGAGTGCATTCAAGAAGAAAAATGGGAAAAATCACATATAACACATATTTGCGAAAATTTAAGTATACGTAGTTCACGAGAAAAAAGAGACAGAATGAAACTATTCAACTTGAATGATATGAGATTCACTATTCAGTATTCAGTAGAGATTGTATCTGTAAAAATGCTTGTATTACAGACAGACACACCATGGTGCCACAGAGCCAAAGAATGCATCTTCTTCAGACTTCAGACAAGAAAACGGAAAAAAAAAACTTTTTTTTTAGTAGTGTTGTTATTATAAGAGATGTTCCAAAGTTTTCTTCATTCATACATTATGAGTGTACGTATAGTACTACGTACCATATATATTTTATCTATATTCTACCTGCTTCTGACAGAAAAAGTAAGATCAAAACTTCTTTCTTGTTTTTCTAAATCAAAAGACACACAAATACGCATATGTATTGGAAGCTTTTTACCACATGTACCTACCGTATACATAAATGTAATTTGCAAAGTTATATTTTTACTTACGAGAAGTTAAAGAAAAGAATTTTAAATTACTTTTCTTGTCTTGTTTCTTTGTTTTGTAGCATATAATACGAATACAATTCAACATAATATTATAAAAACTTTGAAAACTCAAGAGGGTTTTACATATTCAGTGTCAGGGCTTTGCTCTCCTTTCTTACTCCTTTGTTCTTGACTTTCAAGCCAGTGAACATCTATTCCTACAAAACAAGTTACATATTTTATAAGAATAACGGAAATACGGAATTAACTGGTGCGTACAAAACGTAAATCGACAAAAAAAGGAGCACCCAATTTTACTCTTCAACTCTGTACCTTATGGTACTGTAAAGTGCAAAATCTGTTTTTACACACACATTCTGTACCTTATATAATTTTAAATCCTCAAAAGAATGGCTATAAATGCAAGTAGGAGTACATGTGTGTACTGTGTAAACAGTACACACGCATAAAATGCACTATGCAATCACCTTTGCATGATATGTATACAATGTCCTGATTTTTTACGGATTACAACAGTAATACCACCAAGCACCAAGCTACTTTTTATTACGTTTCACCAAAAAAAATTGTTGTGTGAGCATACAAATTCAGGGTTGTAAAAAATACCGAAATAACAAATAACGTCAACGGATGTTATTTGTATCTCTTTCTCTCTCCCCATTCATTTGATAATAATAATCTCCAATGAGATGAGACTATATTAAACCATGCAGAGCAAAGGCTGTGACTTTTACAGTGTACATGATGAATAACCTTACTTTTATGTACGCCTTTTTTTCAATGCTAAAACTGTAAACTGTTTTGAATGAAAACTATTTTGTCATTTATGTGATGCTATCTTATTTGTTAGTAATTTTTTTCAATTCAAACTACAGGAACGCAACACAAGGGTCGGATTTTGCAACGACACATATATATATAGGTTGTACGTAGATGACCGCTTGAAATACCAAAAGATAAAGCCCTGAGCAGATTCTGATTGATATAATTCCAAGCTGTGTATTTACATTTTACATTTATACATCAATAAAATATTAGAAAAGGAGCTGCAGAATCCAGAATGTAAAAGTTTTTTTTTTACTGTGCCGTCAAAATTGTAAAGCAATGAAAATTGCATCATGTATATTACTGGTTTAAAACAATTTAAAATACATGCAATGAATGTCCTACAGCTTTGCATATATATTGAAGATGATGGACAATATATTACGTGTTTAATATTATAATACATACCGTAAACTCTCTTTTTGTATCGCACTACCCCATAGTTTCGCAGCCTCTAATAGTTTCGCATGCTGCTGTGTGTATTTACATTGCACAGCTTCTAATAGCTTCGCAGTACCAAGGAAAAAATTTCAATAGTTTCGCAGCGAAACAAAAAGCG
>JABASP010003359.1:0-14360 GCA_019776565.1 Sminthurinus signatus
CATCATTTATCAACCATCATTCATCATGTATCATCATGCGTGATCTTCCTCATAATCATCTTGATCACCAACATTGTCATAGTGTAATAATTATTATTATGATGATGATTGTTGTATTGGACATTTGAACCATATTATAATTTATTATGCATCAACTATCAAGTATCAAGTATACGTAACATGTAACATGGTATATAATATATAATACATAAAATGTAACATGTATTTAATATTTAATGCCTTTATCTTAGATCTTTGATACATCTTAACATCTTATTACTTATTCCTTATTCCTTATTCCGTATTACTGTACAGTTTGATATTGTCGATTATAAAGATTCCTCACTTCATTTCCCTGGTTGGCTCCTGTGTTTTGTGTGTCTCCTCACGTCTCTTACGTCTCACGTCTCACGTCTCTCCTCTGGTTCTTGGTTTCCTCTATTACATGTACATAATATTTTATGTATACTTAAGTAATACGTAATACCTAATATATTGAAAAATGAAGCATTTCACAGGTAATCAAACACCAAGTACGAAAAACCCTGTACCGTGTACCTTGTGAAATTTACAGCTATATGTAAATAACTTTATGAATACATTATGCAGAAATGCTGAATACAAAGTATAAAGTACAGTGTACATTGTGTATTTGGTAGTTAATATGTATTTTAATTTAATTTATTGCCATGTTAAAAGAATCTGACTGTGAATTAATGAAGAATCATCAGAAAAGAGACGGGGATAATAGTAATAATAATAATAATGCTGATCAACGATACTGATGAGGTTGACGAGTTGATCTTTCTTGACAAGGTACCAGTAGACAGTAGACCAGCAGAAAGGATGATCGAATACCTGTAAAAACGGTTAGTTGCTTGGCTATTTCACTATTTACCCCGCGTCCTTTGTTCTTTGCTGATTCTCCGTAACATATCACATCATATCATTTCACATCATATCACAGCATATCATAGTCAGTCTCAAGTATAAATGTGAGGGTGATCATGCAATCGCTTTTAACTTTTAATGGGCAAGGACATGTATCTATCATATTCTATATTATATGAACGTTTTGATATGGATATGGAATGTCTGTATCTTGTATTCTGTATTCTGTATTAATAGTTAATACATGCAGTGTATTGTGCAGGAAGTTTTGCGTGAATACGGAATACGGAATATATAAAAGATATGCAATATGCATAATGCATACTTAATACACTGTACACATAAACATACCATATAAAAGTAAGTATGATCTTTGCATTTGTAGTTGTATTCTGCTTTGTGCTTTGTGCAGATTCCAAAAACTTGTTTTGGGGTTGGCCAATCATTATGAGGATCTCGTATGGATTGTGGATTAGAAACCGTAAGATCAAACGTGCAGTGGATAGGACTAGCTAGCTTGAGCTGGCTAGCTAGCAGTAGAACCGCAATTGGACTAGATAGACTTAGATGGATGACCCGCCGAGCAATGACCACTAGTGTACTACAGACACGAAACTACACCAAACACACAACACCAAACACATAACACATCTCGTAGTCACAAAACAACAACATCAATGATGATGGTGATATGATGATGATCTTCATGATGATGACACGACGACGAAAACGAAGAAACGAAGAAGACGACCAAGTTAGAAGACGTGTAAACTAAAACTCCACCATAAAATAATATTTACCACCATCCGAGACCATCTCACATACATCTCCATCATTATCCCCATATTCCGATGTGGATGCCGATGTCGATGACGGTCTGACCCTGACACATACACACATACTGACAATACTGACACAGTGCTACTTATCATAATTGCTCATCATCATCTCAAATCTGTAGGAAAAAACATAACAAGAAATGTATGGAAAATAAAAAAAACCACATCTATGTAAAATACACATGTACACTAAGAACTAAGAACTGCGGATGAAAAGTCGGTGAGTATTTTTTTCTGAGGAATATAGGATGATGCAGTATCAAGTATCAAGATTATAAAGGAGATGAAGGATTGAAATAATGACCCAATTCCATCCTGACACACATTCAAAATCAGGATGAGGAGCTACATAAAAAATAAAAACCAAATACCAAATACCAAAGACCAAAGGTGACATGTATCTCATGTTTTGTTATGTTTTGTTATGTAATTTGCGTAATATTTATTGATAATACAGACATGTTCAATGTTCATGTACAATAATGTAGAATATAGAATAATGGAATATGGAATATGGACTGTAGAATATAGAGGTTAATGTAAAAGACCTCTTTGGTGTTTTTTTATTGCTTTCTTGGTAAATAAACCGAACGTGTCTCCTCTTCTCCTCAATTCTCAAAAGTTTTAGTTCCCAAAAAACCCTGGTTTCCTAACCCGCTCTCCTTTTTCACCAACTAACGAACACCAAAGACCAAAACCAAAGACATTTCGTGTTTCTAGAACAGTTTGAGTCAAAGTCGACATTCGATCATGATGGACTGTGACAAATTACTGTGGACTTTTTACTGTGAGATGAATAAAATTTGATTCGAAATTCGAATACTGTAGAAAATATGACATGATTTTATTTTTAGCCGCTTTCCGTTTTCCTTCCGTTTGGAACCCGTTGTGTATTTTCTATAACCGTTTCTTTTTTGAAATACCTTTTTAAACATAAAATGACGATGAATTATTGCACAAAGACATGAAAAGACATCCTAATCTCTAAAAAAATAGGTAAAAGCTCAATGAGATAATAAAAGAAAAAGAGAGTGATTGAATAGTCAAATTATGAACACAATGAAGCTGGTGTCGGAAATAAATAACTCGTGTTCCGTCAATTTCTTTATTCGTCCCTTCCTCCATTCCTCCATCCGTTCAAATGGTTCCCGTGCACGACATGTGCTAATGGACTCTGATATTTGACGTGATTTTATGATTTTATTTCTTATGTGTGTGAACTATGAGTTATGAATGATGAAGAAAAGGTTCAAACAAGGTTCATCATTCAGAAAACGGAATACAGAATACACAGACAGTGACAGGACAATAGGCACAATTTTTTTCAACTGATCGATGCTCAATGTTCAAAGTCTCATATTTCCCATATTTTATGTGTTTCTTGTATTTGGACTTTAAACAGGGAAAAATTCAGCTCCGTACAGATTACTTACAGATAAATGAAAGAAAGTGTTCAGTTTCACTAGGAATTGTGAATTTTGATTGAATGTTTGCAATTTGGAAAGAATGGAGCGGGGGAGAGATCATTAAATATGATGATGAAGTATGAAATATGGAACAAGTGATACAAGAATTATGAAAATGAAAATATTATTGATCATCCTTTTGATTTCTTTTTCATTGGGATTCAAAAGGTGTAGGTATTAACTATAAACTATTAATGTTCAATGTTCAAGATGAATTAATGCTGCATCACCTTCACTATCATTTCTTGATTGCTCTTTGTCATTAAACATTGAACATTGAACTCAAGTGACTGACTTGATTGTTAAATGTTCAATATTCATAATTCATAATTCATAATGAAAAGGAACATTTTATGTTTTATTCATTGTTACGCTATATCTGTAATCTGTAGTTGCATTATAGTTTATAGTATATTATACATGCATAATATAGTGTGTAGTTGAGACTTGAGCACATGCTCAAAGAAGAACTTTTCTCACAATTAAGTAATGGAAATGCATCATTTGAGACGATACAATCAAAGTAGGTGAGTTAGATTTTGATTCATTCTTTTATTCTTTCTTTCATTCTTTCTTTCATTCATTCACTTTGGATTTATTCTCACTCAATCATTTAAACACGACCATGTCATGACAGTGCATGATGCAAAATATGAAAATATCATACACCTTACACTTTACACTTTACACCTTACAAATGATGTGTACAGTGTACAGTGTACAGTGTGTGCGATTCAATTTAATGTTGGTGAAACTACAGGGAGAGGAAACTAATTCGTAATTAGTGAAACTTGATGAGAAAATTATAAAATATAAAATGCACTCAAAAATTCTCTCAACTTTTACATGCACATGCATGTTCAATGTTCAGTGTTCAGTGTTAATAATAATAAGATGTGTGAGTACAGAGGACAATGAGCATTGTAACACGTACAGGGTGAGTCAAAGCTACAGGAACTTAAACATGGTACACAAAAAACACAAGTGTAGGAAATCTATTGTGTACTTTGTTGTTTTCTTCCCTTTTTGACCCTGTATGTTGCTCGGATGCTGATGGAATACATAATCGTTTTAATGAAACAATGAACTACTGTTTGTGTTCCTAGTTCCTACACTCTACACTCTGCACTCTCGACATTCTCGACACTGTACAATTTGTCAGAGTTCAAAGGAAATGTGTGAATAAAAGTAACAACAAGTAACACACTGCCAATTTGTCAATGAGACATGAGATTGTGCAGATTTACGCAGATGGCTAACTAATGATAGATGTGGATTGTGGATTGTGGATCCATACGTTTTAATTTTCATTCACTCTACTCTCAACTCTCAAAAGTCTCAAGTACTTTTAATGCCAATGCCAAAAAGTAAAGTGTACATTGTACATATTAACACTATCACATTCAAAATTCAAAACATCAAGATCAGGAGCAAAAGTGTGGGCAATGAACTTGAACGTTTGGCGTTCGACTTGGTAAGAATTTGAGGTATTTTTCCTGTCTGTTTGTTTGTCTGTGGATCTGTCTCCTTCTTTTTACAACATATTCTCATATGAAAAGTAGTGGACAAAACAATTTTTTTTTTGCGGGACAACATTTTGTATTTTGTACATGCATTCATAAAATGATTCACCTACATTCCCGAAAATTCTCTGGGCTCTTGTCATGGCTATAAAATTCGGTCTACATAAAAAATCTATAATCCTTTTCGTGATCTTGTACTTTGTCCTATAATATCTTCTATATGGAAGAAATAAGTAGAGTTCAGTTATCAAATATGTGTAAAAAAAGATGGTCCCTTGATCATGGTAAAACGTGCGAATATTTCTATTACGCACTCATTGTTTGTAATATTTGGAGAGTCTAGAGTCTAGAATATAGATTCCACGTAGAAAGATCTATACACTGTGAACTGTATAGATAGTAGATAGTATTGACCATTTATATTTTGCTCATTTTATTCTAGCCTCAGTGTTATGATCCTATTATTAATATTATTATGGTATGGTTCAGCCATACCCATACATAAACACTAAACACTAAACGCTAAAAACACACCTACCATTTTATTCTATTCTTTTGTTGGAGTTGGAGTTGGAGGACGGTGTAATGTGTAATGTGTAAGGTGTAATGCATGTGTAATACTTGTTCAAGATCCTTCTTCATCTGTATTATCTTTATCTTATTACTATATTTTGCTACTAGATTTTGCTAGTCCAATACATAAGGGAAGGCCCACACGCTGTACAATGTACAATGTACATGAGCATGTAAGTATACAGAACTTACAACATAATATGTAGTATGTACATTCTGTATTCTTGAGATTAGTTGGCGATTCTCGATTCTCGCTCGCAAGGAGCGAGCCAAAACACAAAACACCAAGAAAAGGAGAGAAAAGAAGAAGATCTAGTTTGAATGGAGCCGTTATTTCATCTCATCCCTACATACTACATACATACACAATACACACACACTCACAAGTATGAGCATGCAGAATGTAGATATAAGATATATACAATATGCAATGTCCACTGTACTCTACACAAGTATGTGTGTAATGTGTAATGTGTATGCTTAATAATTCTGACTGAACCAACTAATATCTTTAAAGACTCTCTGTATTATATTATACATTATACATTATACAAACGAAACCATGTAAACGGTACTCTGAACTAATTTTGTCGTTCTATTACGTTTGCTTTACTTTTAGTCGGACACCATCACAATCCCAATCCCAATCAAAATCACAATCATTAAAAGTGATAATATTATTATACTTGCATCTTGCAGCAAGTCTCAAAAGTATATATGCACTTGAATTTATTTATCTATCAAAGACAAGAGACAAGATACAAGAGACAAGAGACAAAATCACAATTTATCAATACAGAGATGCTGATTTCTAAAATTAATTTCCTTTTCACACACATTTGGAGTTTGGAGTTTGGAAAATGGGTGAAATAAAAAACCAAAAAGTAAAACACAAAAACAAAAACAAGATGCAAGTACGCAGTATTCTATATTTTATTTCTCTGTCCCACATTTATTTTCATCTTCCATCTCGTTGGTCATTAGACCCTGTGTATTCTACATTTTACACACTTTTCATACAAGATTCAACTATTACAAGCTGCAAGCTGCAAGTCGTTGATAAAAAAGCTTATTGACAATCAGCATTTTGTATTCTATTTATGGCAGGTTATTCGTTAATCAGGATGTAAATGCTCAGTAGGTGTATTTATGTTACATTATACATATTATATGCTTAAGAAATGCAGACAAACTAGAGATTTAATAATAGAGAATTCACAATAATTCCGAATTCCTATGGAATAAACTGTTGTTTCATTGATTCTTGATGTAATATAAAATGTAGTTATTAAATACATGTGTCCTGTGTACCTTTTATTTTCATGCTAAAAATACTATAGAATCCTGAGTCCTGAGTAAAAGTAGATTGCTTATTATGTGCACATGAATGTAAATAAATTACTGCATCCCTGTGTGAGCTTTACAAGTTATTCATGCAAAAGAGTTAACAGGGCTGAGCAAACGGCAAACAGCAAACAACAAACAGAAGCTCATAATAATACTTCATATTTATACTTCATACTCCATTTATATAGTTACATTTGTTTATTTATTTGTCTCCCTTCTTCTACTTCTTCTTCTTCTTCTTTTTCTTCTTCTTCTTTAAGCCGTGTGTTTCCTTGACTTAGAGACACAGAAAAACCAAACCATGTGCTCCTTCTTCCTTTCTTTCTTTTGTGGTTGTGCTGCTGATGCTGATGTTGATGTTGATGTTCATTAGGAACTATATGTTATACTATGTATAAAAAATTGTTTACTTCTCAGCTCTCCGTTTGCTGTTTGTTTACGTGCACACAGACACAAACACAAAACGCACTCCTCACCAATTGCCTCAAACCACCGTGTCACTACGTTTTACCACAGGCCACAAGCACACAACACATGCATCTAGAATCTAGACGGGAAAAACGTTTCCACATTCTCATTTCATCGGAATAATGATAACAATAATAACTATACAACAGTACATTATACATTATACATGTGTGTACTTGGTACTTCATTCTTGATGCTTGATGCTTGATGTGATATACATGTATAGCTCGTGTAGTTAGTAGCTGGTGAATTTCAAGAAAAGAATGAAAGGATGGTGGAAAGAAAACGGAAAACGGCAAAACAAACAATGCACGTTTTTACTTTTATTTCAATGTGACTCAGTTCTGTTTTCTGTGTTTTGTGTTCTGTTTCTTGTTCTGTTTCTTGTTCATGATTCATGATGATCATCAATTAGCTCGTTTGCAGGCAATTTTCCTTTCTTCCAGAGGCAAGCATGAAAACTAGAACTAGAATACCAAGTACAAAATACAAAATGATACAAATTAGAATTAGAATTTTTCACAACTCCATTCCTGTGTATTTTTTACTTTGTGTGGTATACTAAACTCTATTTTTGTACTTTGTACTTGTATCATTTTCCCCTGTACATTGTACACAAAATAAATTAAATGACAATGTTAAGCATTTAGCATTTAGAGGCTTAATAGGAAAATTGAGAATTGAGATTTTTCAACTTGGAGTCTCTAATATGAAACACTTGAAAGCAGAGAGCAGAGGCAATTTACAATTTACATAGATATGAATCTATCCATCTTTTTACTGTACACTGTACACTGTACAAAATTGTATAAAGAGAAAAAACCATGGATTCACTGTTACGTTTTAAAATTTAAACCTTTTCCGTTTTATTACCAGTGAAATAACATTTTTATGCCGAGACTCTTTAGACTTTAGAGTTTGGAACTTTAAAGCTTCCCATTAACTTTTATTGGTTGAGATACAAAAGAAAGAAAAGAAGAGAAAAACTTTATTTTCATGTTGCTCACAAAACAACCGCAAAACACAAAAAAAACATAACAAAACTCCTCTAGTTCAGAAACTTCAAATGATACTGACTACTGAGACTGTGAGCCGATTTTAAGACTTAGTCTTTAATTTGTTTAAATATTAAATGTAAAGAAAAACACTAGCACATCATTTAGAAACCATTAAATTACGACTACTTACTTACTTACGTCTTTACTGCCGTTTCAATTACATTATCTTGGAAATTACCATACGTGGAAATTTAACTAACCGTATAAATCACTAATCACTAGAAAACTAGAAAAATGTGTTACATATTTTACAAAACAATAATAAAATACAAAGTACAAAATGTATTGAATGAATGAATGAATAAAATTGTTTTAAATACATGTGTACATGTAAACATGTTCTAAATTCTAAATAACCATAAAAAGTCCAAGTTTGCTGCTTTTACTCAACTATTCTTCATTCTTCATCTTTCTCTCACCCTCTCATTTTTACATACAACACATACTACAACAAACACTGCTACAAACAAATTGCAATAATTAATGATGGTAAATGGTACAGTTTCAGATTCAAGTGCAAAAACAATGTTACAATGTTACACACATGTACATAATATAATGATAATAATAAAAACAACAACAACAACATCAAAAAAATGCTTGATTTTCAATTTTAACTGTAATGATAATAATTATTATTGTACTTGCATAAATTTAGTTCCAAAGAGAAATTTTCCACCTATTTAGCATATTAAGAATTGCGAGTCATAAAGTACTTAGAAATAAAGACAAAATACAGTATTAAGTACATTAAATTTACCTAAAAACATGAAAAATGAAAAACACCAAAAAATCATGGTAAATAATAAATAATTGAAGGAATTAATACAATCTTTTTTTTTGGTTTGCCAAAAGTCAAAACTAACCAACTTTTAATAATATGCAAATATGCAGATATTCGGACGTTCTCATGTCTCCCCTAGTTCACAATATTATTTATCTAAAAATTCCGTTGTCTACTAATTTGCATAAAAATACTTATATGTTGGCGATTCCAAATTGAACAAATACTAACGAAAACGATCCTCAAATTCCAAATTACACTGTCAGTTGTCAGGTGTGGTTAAATGTTAAATGTGCCTACAAACAAATTACAAAGTACAAGTAAAGTTGTACTGTACATTGTAGATTGTACATTGTACATACACTGGAGTTTGGAGTTGTCCTAATGGCCTACATGAAATAAAATGAATTCGGAACGTAAAGAGTAAAGATATAAACAAGTACAGTGAAAATGACAATAAGTTACACTCCTTCTCATACCATGTACATTGTACATTGTAAATTGTCTAATTCTTCATGATTTTCATTTCAATTCACACTAGCGTGTTTTTTCTTCCATCTACTGCTACAGTGCTATAGTGCAACTCTAGTGGCTTGTGGAAACTCGTCGATTAGGTAAAACAACTTCCTCGCTGTTATCCTACACAAGACACAAGAGTAATATTTTTCCGTCTGTTTCTCTTTCTTTCTCTCTCTTTCCTGTTCTCATCTTGTCATGTTTGCGCATTGTCTTGAATCTTGAGTCTTGAGTATAGAATCTTCTGTCTTGTGTACTTTATACTTTATAAAAGTGGATTTAGATAGAGTAAATGTATTATGTGTATATGTTATATGTGTACGAGCGGCTATCTCAACTTGTCAAATATCAAATATAGTCAAATGGCAATCCTCTTCTAAATTACATTACATTACACTATATCCTGTACATCTGCCTGTGTAATGTTTCATGTTTAATCTGTTGGTGCGTTGGTCTGTTGGTATGATTATTTATGCATGCTATAAAATATGTGGCGAATTGTGAATGAAATTTTCTTTATTGTTCTGGGAGTCTCTGTCCTTACATTATAATATCATCTACATGTATAATGTGTATGTATGAGTCATTTTTGCATAAAATATAAAATGTAATAAATAATAGGTATGGCCAATGCCAATAGCAACATGCTTAAAATTTACATGAAAAGGGCATTTACATTTTGCATGTGTGTAGTGTGTAGTGTGTTTAGAAGTCAGTACACTTTGTCTTTGTGCATGCATGTATTTTGTAGTTTAATGACTCAGTTATCATTAGAATGCAAAGTGAGGACTTTTTGTCTACGATCTGTCTGTGAGCACAAACATGTGCTAATAACTTTATTCTGCGTAGAAAAGCCGTGGAAGTGGATGTACAAAGTACAAAATACAAAATACATTGCAAGTGTACACGCAGCATATTCTTTTGTGCGTTGGTATCTGTATCTTGTCAAAAATGTGGCCCATTTCCCCACAAAGTCCGTGTTTGTGGAATTTAAAATGTGGAACCCTTTCAATTTTTATGCGATGGGCATGTGATGAAAAGAAGAATGCATTTTGCATAATGTACGTGGTTCATCCTACAACGTAGATCGTAAATTGTAAATGGCAAATTGTACATTGTACTTTGTACTCTTTATTAAAAATCACGCTTGTCTCTATCCTCTATTCTCTACAGTATCTATCATAAATGTCTAAAAAGTTTTGTGAAATGGAAATTCATTATAATAAATGTAAACAAGAAAAGGGTAAGCACTTCTCTGCCGAGAAGTATCTACAGTCTAGAGTCTAGAGTCTAGAAAAGTTCATAAAAAACAACAAAAACAAAACAAAGTGAAAAGTGTCAGACTTTGGACTTTGGAATTTGGAATCGATGCGGATAGCATATTTTCAGCCAGCATAATAATTTATTATTCAAAAAAAAGAAGGAGAAAATCAGGGCACATAAAAACCATTGCCCATTGTCCATTGCTTTTAATATGTACTATTACTATTAATATTTAGTCTATTAGGCTTTTATGCCGCATTTATTATAACAAATGGCATGCGGCATATTCTACAGATATTATATTATGCCTACAATTTTGGTGTTGGTGCTGGTGCTAGTTTTGACTTTGTTTTGGACACAAACGAGTAAAAAATTATAAACATATGTATAAAATGAATAAACATCCTCGGTTAGGAGGAAAAAACAATGTTTTGGCGCAAACCATTCTTAATAACATGCAATATTTATGCCATTTACCATTTACACTGTACATTGTATGTTGTACATACTCTTTCATCTTTTTGACGACTGTATAGTGCATGTTGGCAGAGTTTTTTTTGCACCAGCCCGAAATTAAGTGGTAAGCGGTTTATTACATCCACAATCCACAATGTATATTGTACAATGTACAAGCGTAAAGCGTAAGTAATCTAATTCTAAGTCATGCTTATGTTTTCCCCATTTCATACTCTTCTAAACTTTTCCATTGTTTTCCTTAAATCTTGAATGTACATGGTAAATAGTAAATATTAAATATGTAGAGGAGAAAATCAAAGCTTGTTATTGACTGAACTAGGAAAGAATGAGTAATAAATAGTCTCAACTTGAAAATGTCGTCACGATTTGTATCAAAAAGCCCTCGTATCTCATGTCTCATGTCTCATTTAAAGAGAAAGATGACAGTTTCTTTGGTTCTTTCTTGGTATTTGTATTTGTATTTTCATAATATGACGGTACATGAGAAAGATGAGACAGAACCAGAGTAAGTTTACTAAAAGGAAAATACACGAGCTAACTAAATTCTAAATTTTTAATTCCACATATACTTACACTTTATACTGTGCTGTTGCGGAGGAAGAATAAAGATACAGATAAAGAATTAAGAATAATGAATGAATGAATAGTTGTAGAATTTCCTTCGTCGTGATCTATACATAAAATACTCATGTAGTTTCTGTTAAAAAGTTAGCCACTCTACAAGTTGTCCAGGACGGAAAGAGGCGTTGTGAATGGTCACGTGTTTGGCCTTGTTACTATTAAAACCATGCAGCATCCATGATATGAAATAGTCTGTATGCACAAAATGCCTATGCTACATTTTTCATAAGCTTCTAGTTCCAAGTACATACATAATCTAATCTACCTACTGCCTACCTTATACTGCCTACTGCCTACGAACGGAACGGAGATGTGCGTTTTAAGTTTCAAGTTAAAAATGTGGGTGGATTAATTAGAGCATACAAAAGGTTGTAAATTACTACAGTCACTCCAATCAGACTAAAAACACCAAACTTTTCTTCCACTTGAAATTAGACTTGGACTTGGACTTGGAAGTGGAATTGGACTTGGACTTGAGTATTATGATTTGTTCAAGTTACCTTTTGAAATTGAAACTGTTCCATTTTTCTTACCTTTTACCTTCAATTTGAGCTTTAACTCCTTCAGTCTTTACATAAATGCGTCATTTGGAATTTGGACACTAAGAATTGTAAAAAGTAGGACCAATTCTCAAAAATTTGAGATTTGAGGATGAATAAAGAATGAGTCAACATCCATGTAAATGGTAAAATGTAAATGGTAAATCCTTTTTCAAACTTTAAAAGTATTACAGTTCCTTTTTCATGAACTCCTTCTTTTCCACTTGTTCTTTTTTGCATGGCTTGGGTTGAGTTTTGAGTTTGGCTTGGCTTGGTTTGATTTGATTTGATTAGGACTGTGTGGTTTTGATTTATAGGTAAAGGAGGACTCAAATGCAGATGAGTTGCGGAAGACATGACTTTTGTTGTTGTTGTTGCTGTTGTTGTTGTTGTGTCATCATAAAATAAAAGCATGTTTTGGGCAACTTATACTATAACTATAATATAAACTGTACTTTATACTGCACAATACACAAGCATGTAGATAACGTAAACGTAAACAATGAGTAAAAGGTAAAAGGATGAGTGTACCCAGTAGGCATCAAACATGAATGAAAGAGAATGAATGAATGAATGAGTAAATGAGCAACTGCATGCATGCATCAGGATGTTCAAGATCCTTGTTGGTTGTAGAAAATCTAGTTTAAATTTGACCAACATTAATTCTTAATGTACAATGTATCCAATATCGAGTATTTCGTATCGAGTATCGAGTATCGAGTCTAAGACAAGAGGTGCGTACACGATGAAAATTACACGCACTATCAACTACATATCAATTATCAATTATTATCAAAGATCAATATTACATTTATTAGTTTGTCTTCTCTTTTTTTTCTACATTCTACATTCATTCAAAAAAAAAATAATTGAAAGGTGAAAAAATGAAAGACAGACGAAAGGACAAGATCAGAATGAGACAGAAAGTGAGACAGTGATAACTACAGCCTTTGCACCTGATACCTGATACTTTGTACATGTGAATGCACCAAATTATGTGGTTCCTCTAGTACTCTAGTAGTAGTAGTAGTATTTAGTTGTAGTAACGCAGATGATAATGATGAGTCACAGAGTTATAAATTCCTTTTGAGAAAGAGAGAAAGAAAGAAGAGACAAATGTGAATGAAACTGAGTGAGAATTCGTGAATGAAAGTCTGAGTGAGTTTTCTACTACTGACTACATGCCATGTCATAGACAAATGTGAACTCACACACACAAACACATTCCATTTACAAATATTACTATGGATTTGGTATTTGCTATTTGCTCTTTGATTATATATTGTATATTATATGATACATCATATTTACCTTTTACCAGACACACATGATCAAATTACTAGACAGAGGAGAAGCATAGTGTACTGTCTGATTTTGTAGGTGGTTTTCATGTATTTGCTTTATTTAATATTCATCATGCAACGTACACACATGAATACATATCTATTATCTACAACACACATCAGACACATGCACACTGTACACTGTACATTGTACATAATAATAATTTCCCTCTCAACTCGTATTCATAATCATGATCATATCGATCACTCTACACTCTACACTGTACACTGTATTCCACTCTATTCTAATTAGTCAAGTGCAAGTGTGCGTGGACGATGAAAACATGATGCGCAATAAAGTCATTGAATGAATGAATGAATGAAATTCTTTAGAGATTCAAGCTTCAAGATTACAATGTACAATGTGCAATTAAGTAGATTGGTCTTTAAAAATGCAAAATATATATAAAACTCTAGGCTCTAGAATTTAGAATTTATACTTTATACTTTAGACTCTAGATTTTATAATACGATTACCAACTCCAACCTACATTATTCATTATTCATTACTCATTGTTTACCTACAGTCTACCATTTTACACTTTACAGCACTAACATCTAACATGAGACATGAGTAAAGTAATACTGACCATCACATCCTGAATGCACACACTTTCCTTTCCTTTACAAGTAACAATATATAATACAACAT
>JABASP010003360.1:0-14354 GCA_019776565.1 Sminthurinus signatus
CATAGAGTACATATAACATAGAGGGAGGATGGCAAGCCAAAATCTAGAAATCAACAAATCCTGACGGTCCACAGAAAAGCACACATAAAAAGTTGATGTGGTGCAAAAGGCCCTCAGTAACGCAAGTTTTTTATTTTATTTCAAAAATTTTTCTTTGTAAAAGAAATCAAAAAGTGTTGCTACAGGCCTTTTGCACCATATCAATCTCGTCAATTATTTCTATTGTGAACCTTCAGGATCGGTTAATTATATGCGATGCTCTCTCTATGTTATATGTACTCTCTGTGTAAAATAGATAGAAAACGGGAAAAGGTAAGAATTGTACAAGAAAGAGCAAAAGCAAAAGAAAAATAAGCAAAAGAACAAAAGAAAAAGGAGAAGTGGAAATGATACTAATAATTGTATAATAATTACTTGAGACTTTAGACTTTAGACAGAGAGCTTTTCCTACAATTTCCAATGCCTCAAGTCACAAGTCTCAAGTTTCCCGTAAAATGTTTTTCAAGGAGCAAGGATGAATTAATAAAGCAATTAATGCACAATGCAGCTGGATTCCGGATACAGGATCAACAATATTGGATGGAATATTCATAGTAAATACTAAACGAAAGAAATGTAAAATATGAAATATGAAATGGGAAATGGGAAAAAGGAGAAAATAGAAAACAGAAAATAGCAACCAGTTTTGAATGAATAAGAAACAAAATGGAATTAAAATCAAGGCTATGCAAATATATGTTGATATTATGCAAAAAAGCACCACATACGTAAATACATACCAAATTAAATTGTGTATTGTGTACAATACACAGTGTACAGTGTCTGAGATTGACCTTAAGCTATACTAATACTATATACTATATAGTACAAGGTATAAGGTATACGGTATACTGCAAATATACAAAATATGAGCTGAAACCAGAATATTCCGATTCATATTCATATTTCATGATTATACGGTATTTACCCAGGAAGAATGACCCTCACCTTAGCCCCTCAATGCCAAATAATGCCAAGTAAAAGAAAGCAAAAGGAGAATCAAAAGAAAGCATAATATACAATATACATAATACATTCAGTCTGATTCCTGTTTCTTTTTTCACATGTATACATATAGCATTTATATTTCATGTTTCAACTTTCAACACTTTAACCATTTAGCATTGACTCGGCTCCCTTTCTGTTTTCATTCCAGTTCCAGTTCCAGTTCCAGCTCCGGCTCCAGTTTCTTGCTTAATTATGCATTATATTAGGTATGTATTTGTATTTCGGAGGAAACTGGAAAAAATTGTGGAGGAATTTCAACAAGAAAAGAGAGAAAGGGGTTAATATTTAGTAGCTAATTTATGTACAATGTACAAGGCTTTTTCCTTTTTGATTCTAAATATTCTATTCTATGACATTTAGAAACCATATGTATGCACTATTAATTGTTTTACCTCTTTTCTCAACCTTTACAGTTTAGAGTTTGGAGTTTGGAGTTCACGGGAAAACTGCTGCCAACTGCCAAAGCTCAAAACTCAAAATATTCAGTATTCAGTGTATTGTATTACGAATACTGAATACTTGATACAGAATAAAGAGAGAGAGAATTGGCACCAATAAAATAATACAGAAAAACTACTCTTACTTTGTTCTTCACATTTAATTTATCATATGTCGTACATACAGAACAGCATAAAGCTATAAAGCATTAAAAAGACGAGCACAAACAAACACCAAATATCAAATGAAACACAAGACTGGAGAAAAACAGAGCATTTGAAACTTGAAACCAACTTTCAATTCTATTTCATTTGTAGTTTGCAGTTTGCAGTTCACATTTTCATTTTAAACTATACAATAGATAAAAATAAGTGGCATTTTATTAATTTTCCATTCTTTTTAGGCAACAACTGAAAACAGAATATGGTAAATTATTGAAGAACATTTTGTAAAAAGTAATTATTTTCAAATCAAAGATTTTTTTATAAAAAATATAGATGGGATTTTTAATCGTTATTGTTATAGTGGAAATCGGATATGGGATATCGGAAATTCCCAGTTGTTGTATTGTAAAAGGAATAAAAACTGAAGAGATTTCTTACTCTTTTCTTTGTCACTTTTCATTTCGACAAGTCTTTCTAGACCTTGCTCAAAGCTTAAAGAGACGTAATAGCTACTTACGTACACCCTGAGCTCACCTAATCTGAATCTCAAATCTCACATCATGGTTTATTAAACGAACCAACTCAAAGTAAATCAAGGTAGATCAGAGACAGAAAACTGTATCCAGATTCCGCATTCAGTTTAGAATGTAGAATGTAGAAACAGTTCAAATCCAAAACCCAAAATCCAAGATTTAAGCCCACGCACAGGAAATCTCTGCTCTCTGTTCTGTCTATAATCATTAGTGAAACAGATAGTTACTTATGCATGTGCCTTGACACTGAAATGTATCAGACTCTTTGAGCATTGAGCATCCTCTTGGTTCTTGGTCTTTGTTATCATTAAAACTCACATTGTTTTGAAAGCATAGCGTTCCTTTTTATATGTATACAGCATAGATGTAAATAAGTATGCAAATCTCTATAATCTATAATATACAGCACACAGCATACAGTACAGAAATAACAAATATACACATTCGTGTAACGTTCACATTTATTCAGATTAACCTCATTTCAAGTCGGCAAAGACGACAAGGTCATCTGATATGACTGCATTATGTTTACATTATATATGTTGTGTCTTCAGTCTTCAGTCTTTATCATATTATACAATATACAGATACAGATATTGATGTACATGGAAGATGGAAGAGTTGAAATACTACGGATTTGTGCAATACACCCCGTAGAACAGAGAACAGAGTAAAGATTAAAACGGCTCAACTTTAAACTTGAACACCAAACAACGCACACCGTCTTCCATTCCAAATCACTCAACCACTCAATTACTGAATTACTGAATTTCTGAGCCACCTCAAGTTTACATAAATTTTATAAACCTTGTTATAACTTTTAATTCTAAATATAAATAAAAATCTATCTACAAGGTACAAGATATACTGTAAAAGTACAATATACTTTTATATTATCTATTATCTATTACAACTTGTAACAAAAGTACAAAGTGCTAAAGAATTTTGTCAATATAATATACACCTAAAGTATTCCATGTATTTAGAAATGTGCTATTTACACTGGGCAAATTATGTGAACCGCACGGCTGGCGAGTTTCTCATTTGCTCTTAACTTTTAACTCTCCATTCTCCATTCTTCATAATAAATAGATGAGAAGGCTAAACCAAAGTCTTTGTGGTTTGCATATAATTATTATATGCAGTATATAGTCTACGTTATGTCTTATGCCCAATGCACAATGTACTCATCTGCCTGGAACTAGTTTTACTCAATACCCATCACTCATCATCATATTATGGGATTTCTGATACACCAAAGTGAGTGTGTACTAATTGCCATGCTAAATGCTGAGTGTTGAGATCTGAGATGTGAGAGTATAAGGATTAAAAGCTAAATTTAGTAAACATTCATAATTCATCATACATCATACAGATTCTATAAATAATTCTACACGACTTTAAACTTTAAACGAATGATAAAGCCTAAAGTGTTCTACAGTAAAACATTGGAAATAACAAAAATCACAAGTAGAAAAATATCGACTTGGACTGACTCTAATGCCAAATGGACTGTATCAAGCACCAAGAGTCAAAACTCAAGACATTTGACATTTATCTTCATAATACAAAAGTCTTGAGTCTTGCGTCTTGATGGAATCTTCAATGAGCTAGCTTATTGGTTTCGGTCACTGATATGAACATGAACATGTCAACCTAAATTATGTCATGTGTCAAGTGTACCGTGTGCATACTTGGCTATAGTACTCGTAAACTTAAAAGTAAATCCATCCATTTTATGTTCTACTCTTGTAAATGACAGACTATTAAAAATTGATAAGCACACATAATATAAATTTCTGGAATGACACAAATTTTATACTTTTCAAAACCACACACAACAAATAGCACACAGTAATTTTAAAAATTCCTGTATTTAAGTGTGAGTGGTGCAGACAAATATTTGCTATGATAAAAAAAATTTAAAAGATTTTCTACAATTTCATCAAGTCAAGTTTGGCATAATCAATATTAGTCCTCTATATTACAAGCATTATGTATAAGAGCAACACGTGTAATTTCAACTAATATGGGTGATAGCACTGATAGGAGATTATTTATTAATTTATTTATTGTAGATGGAATATTATAGAAAACATCAAGAATCAAGAAGCTTGTGCTTGCAACTCGCGACCTATGATTTGATTATCAAATATGGCACATACCACATACTACATAATGTCTCGATCTCTCGATGATATAATACTATTACATGCAGTGGATAATCATAACATAATTTAGCTTTAAGTAGTTTAATAAGGCACAGTGAAAACCGATATTTATGTAGGATTTAGGTACACTCAAGTTGAATTTTGAACTCAACGACTGATGATAAAAGAGCATGAACGGTGTGTACGTGAGGGCATGTAATACATCAAGTATTGAGTATTCGCAATATAAAAGGAAGCCTCCATACAAAATAGAGATATATTATTAACCTATTTCCTTCTTTCTCTATCGCTCTTGAAAGACTCTGATGACTACTGTCAACTGATTACTGTCATTCTTTAATGAATACATTGAGAGTTGAGAGCCGAGAGCCGAGAGATAGCTTCACAATCTCTTTAGTCACCATAAGCACAAAGTTTGGTAGGGAAAGATGCGTATACCGTATATCTAGAATCTAGAATCTAGATGCATATTGTATATTATAATTTATAATACTGTAAAACATATCTTGTGTAACTCTTACTAATTTAGAGCTTAGGTATTTAATACTTGAATTTTGAATATAATTAAACTCTAGTAACAAAATTTAAAAAAGTAGCGGCTTCCACATTCCACGTGCATAAATTAATTTATATATATATATATATATACATATATATAATAATAATAAATTAATTCGAGCACGTGAAATTTGCGCATACTAAAATTCTAATCATTCCTAATAATTAATAACACAATAAGTTTATTAAACATAATTGGCTGAAACAGTAGAAACTATTTTATATTTTATCCGTCCTCACTGCACAAATTAAAAATATCTACATGAGTTTTAAAAATAAACTTACATGCATATGAAATAATATGATGATTCCGAGTTCCGAGCCTGTGTACAATGCGCAAGGTACAAAATGCACATGAATTTTTCCAGTAACTTGATCACTGATCACGGATAAGACGGGGATGAAGCAGGATCATGTGTCTTTTTATTAAATATCACTCAATTTGTTCCCTCTGAGACAAAAAGACACTTTATGAAGCCAAAAGAATTAAAAATTAAAACGTGCCACTCTCTGGTCTTTGTAGTAAATTTGCAATTTACAAGCACTGATAACTAATAACTATGTGATAAAACTACACTTTACAACTTTACACCTAAATTCCTGGATCGATGAATATTTTTTTTGTTCCCACTTTTCACTGTTTAAGCCTGCAACTTTTCTCCGTCCGGTGGTGATTTTAGATTTTATAGTATTCACACTATACTTTATTCATTTTGTATTTGACATTTGACGTTTGACGTATGTGCACAAGAATCCAGAACCTGGGATGAAAACAAGGGGAATGAATAACTTTTTGTGTGTCAGCGTGTGTAACTTTTTGTGTGGGTTGTGGACAGACACGGAAAAGAAAAACTGGAATACTGGACTTCAAAGTGAATCACTAATGTTACACTACACTATATACTTTTACTAATACAGAATACAGATAGTTAATCGTTGCTACTGTTGACTGTTTGTTGTTTGTTGTTTGCTGTAGACTGAGCAAACAAGTAATAATAGAATACAAATAGTCGAGCCACCATACACTACAAACTACAAGCCATAAACTATAAGCTATGTAATAGTCACTAGTCACTAGACGGCAGACGGTAGACCAAATAATAAAGAGACTAAAGACCAAAGTAGGCGTTTATTAAAAAACAGGCACACGGTGAAACAATGAAAAAAAGGATCAATTTTACACAAAAACCTTCGAGGAACACAAGATCACAGAAAAACGGCAATACGTCTTTGAACTCAAAACTCAAAGCTCAAGACTCAAGAGAACGAGGAGAAAAAAGACGGGAAATGTAGAGGTTCGAGTAAAGAGTAAAGAGTAACGAATAGAGTACAGAGTACAGAGTGAGCACGACAGTCAACAGCGAACAACACAAGCTCTTCTCTCTTCTCTCTGAATTTTCAAATGTTCAAATGCTCACTCACACTTTTCTAGAATCTAGAGTCTAGAGTCTAGAGTCTAGATACATTGGTTTTTGAACGGGACAATTCCCTCGAATCTCCAATCTCAAATCTCAATTCGACCCACAATAATTTTCCTCATTATCAAAACACGAGGAACAAGTAACTAGTAGACAGCAGATAGAAGGTAGAAGGTGCCTCAATAATCCATAATCCATACAATATATAATACGCACGGAATTTGTCATAAGTAATAAATATCTACTTGACTTACAATAATTAAAGAAGTACATGTTATTACTATTTATTATTTATTATGTAAGTACTTATGTGTCTCTAAAATTTCCATAAAAGTTCCTTACTCTATGAAATGCATGTTGGAAACTGTAAACACGAACATGACTCATAGTTCATAGTCTACGTTACGTGTAATGTAATGTGTAATGTCTTAGATGTCTTGATGTCTTGTCTTATGAAACGTGAAACGTAAAACGTATGACTACAATTCCAAATTCCAATGCACATCATCAGCGTTATCTCCTTTTTCATTATCACAAAATGTACAATACATTGAACAATGTACGTAATAGTCATCATCATGTTCAAAATCATATCGTTACAAAATAGTTCCTTACTTTTACCTTTTACCGTACTTCTTATTGTCTTTTCTCAAAAGTCAAAAGACAAAGAGGAAAGAAGAGGAATTTCAATCTCACGTAGATACATGATACGGGATACGTGATACGTGAAATTCAATGAAAGCTCAACCTTTCCTTTATTTTTACGAAAAATCGAAAGATAAAAGGCATCGTAATCGAAAGCAAAATCTATAACTATAAACTATATAGTAAATTCTAGATAATACTAGACAAATTCCAGTTTCACATGCAGTTTCAAACATGATTATTATCCTTAGTTCTTAGTATTTGGGGAAAAGAATAGCAAATTTGTTCTTCTCTACATGCACATTATATTATATCATGAATATAGATAATACAATCATAAAAATGAAGCGTGTGCACTTTTTCAGAAAAAAACCTGTGCGATATGACATATGACGAAGGACGAGCAGAGACAGAAGCTCAAGCTCAAACTTGAGTTGTCCGGATTATTTATGTATCTTTGTGCTTGTAAAAAATATTACATCTTCTGAATCTGATAATATTATACATTGAAAATAGGGTATTGAGCATATAGGCGGATATTTTACGTATCATAGAATATCAAAATATATAAAATATAGAAAGTAATTTGTTATGATGTAAACAGAGGAAAAGATGATGGAAAAAAATAGGATAGATCCTTTTTTCCTTGTTCCAATTTCTTGCTTGATCTTCCCAGTGTTTTTACAGGATTATCTATACGTGAGCAGATCATCTACAATGTAATATGTACAAGATGGACGAGAGTAAATAGCTGAGCTGGAAGAGGAAAAAACAGGAGAATAACAATTTTACCTTGTTCACAAAATGTACAATGTACATATTATTTGTAAACTGAAACTGGGGAATTTGCAAGACAAAAACATGACAATTTTTGTTTTTACTGCTTATTTTTTACATGCAGTTTGAGTTAGACTCAAAACTCAAAACTCAAGACTCAATATTCAAATTCGAGATTCAAATTTCAAGTATCAGGGTTCTCAATTTAACATGTAATCCTCAATCTTGGATCCTTTTCCTTCCTAACACAGTTACTGTCATGTGTCAATTGTACATGTCACCCATCAACAAATAATCATACCTACGAGTTACGAGTTACGAGTCAACACTGGAAACACTGAACACTGAGCATTGCTCAAGCTTTGACAAGAGGGTTCTTGCTCTTTTGTTTTTACACTGACGGCTCAAGTATTTATTATTTATTCTACATGTAGAAAAATCACAGGAGTCATTCCATTGATGCAATCTCAACTCTCAACTTTATTATGATTGTGATAAGAGTATGACAAGTGATGTTGTTTTGTGTTGTACAAAGGTGTGGATTGTTTATTCAAATAGAAAAAAAATACAGGGTAGTTGTATGAAAAATGTAGGTGTTCTTTTAACGTGTTTGAAGCTCCATCTTCGGTCTTCGATCTTCGATCTGCGAGCATCTAGAATCTAGAATCTATAGCTTTATTCAATCTACGTCTACAGTGTGCAACATAGAATGCATGATCATCTGTATAAATCACATGTAAACTATTTCTACTATTAAAAATAGGCTGCATTGGAAATTGTGAATACTCCAAACTTATTTATGTATAAATCAAATATCTTATAGATTCAATTTATCCTCAAGCCACACACAAGAGTCAACCATCCACCATCACCACCACTGCCACTGTCACTGTCCCCGTCAACTGTCAACTGTCAAAAGAGCTGAGGGAGTATCTATGAGTATGTACGAGGTACGAGTATGAAGGATGAAGGATGAAAAGTAAAGTCTGAATTCTGAATGTCGTCCTTCTGTCATTGAGACAGAATTGCAAATTGCAAAGCTCTGATTTATACTTTGAACAAACGAATGAATACACAATGTAGGCAGTCGAGCATTCGAGACAGTCAAATTGGCAAATGGCAAACAGGCAAACAGGCGGGAAGGCAGGTAGCTAGGTAGCTAGGTAGCAAAATAGTACAGAGTATATAGAGCACAGGGCATGGGGAGAAAAACAAATTGTTCTTTGGGACGTTTCAATTCCCCTTATGCAAATCTACGGTGACACGTACAATGTACAATGTACAATGTACACATATAATATATACGATGTACGATATTTCTTTTTCCACAAGAACCAGACCAAAAACTTGTGTGGGAGACCAAGGAAAGCAAGGGAAAGGAAGGGAAAGTCAGAGTCGGAGACAGAAAAGAAAATGAGGCCGTGGACTGCAATATGATTCACTGCGGAACTATTACAACCTACAACACACAATCTACAACCTTGCTACTGAACTTGTGACTTTTGAATTGGGAATTGTGAGCTGTGAGTTGTGAGATTGGAGAAAGGAAGGGAAAAGAAATGGGTGAAACGATTTGTAAGGATATCAAAAAACAAAAACCAGAAACGCCGATGTGGAACATGTGTATAATACAATATATATATTATACGACCATAAAATAAATGGCCACATGTACATTTATACATTTATACGAATATGCTTTATGCCGAATGCCCAAGTAAAAGCCAAGCCAAGCCAAGTCAAACCAAGGTTGCAAAAATCCTATGGACCATAATGCACAATACATAATACTCTAATTGTACACAATATCTAGAATCTAGAATCCAGAAGCTAGAAGCTAGAATTTAGATACAGATGTGCTTTTATCCCACACGTTTGCAGTTTACAGGTATATCAAATCTAATGTACAAATGTATAATGTACCATGTGGATTGTCAATGTATCCGTGGAAAATAGCAATTAGAGGAATGAAACTCACGAGTCGAGAGAGACGAGAGGCAACTTCATATAGATTTCATAGTCCTTATAGAAGGAGTTTCATATAAAATAATACAAATATAGGAATTTTACAGGGTGAATTCATATACGCAGATCATTGCACGTACATGAAAAGCTTTTGAAGTAAATACAAATACAAACACAAACAGCTATAAATACAAAATAAACAAACAGAAACAGAAGTGATCGACTTATCATTTTTTTAAAGTGGGTGGAAGTTTCAATGTTATTACACAAATAAAACTACTGCAATAAGCAATGCTAATACGTAATAATGTCTGTGGTTCTCCTATTACATTTTAAAATTGTTCTCCAAATTGGAAACCTCTTAACCCATAATTTGTTTGAATGGGAGTCAAATGGTTCTTTTTTAATTTTCAATTATACTTATACATTATACATGACCACTACACTTTTGATTGTGGATTGTTGATTGTTGATTGTGCTTAAATAATAAAACCAATTTTTACTTTTAAAAACTACTCTTTTTATTTCAAATGTCAAAACTCAAAGCTCAAAACAAATACAAATAATAAATATTCCAGTGCCATTAGGAAACTTGAATGTGTAACAGCTTATTGCAAATGCGTAAGTATTAAGTATTAAGTTTGCACAGTACCAAATACAAAATATAAAACACGCGAACGCTGAACTTGTACCGTAGTTGGTAGTTGCTCGTAATGGATGTCAACCTTTTCATGCAGTATTTTTAGTACTAACATTGAGCACGTAATGTGTATGTAGTATTTGCAATGTACAGTGTAAATTGTATACAGTTTAAAATTACATGTGATTGAAGGGAGCAAGAGGCGTATGTGTGTGGTACACAAAACACATTACACACTTGAGTACAATCATAATAAATTCAGAATGCGGACTCAACTAAAACCTAAACCTAAAATGAATCCATCTCGGACTCATAAACGATTCATTTGTAACATAGTTAATGCATCTAAAATCTAGAATCTAGAGTCTAGAATCTGCAATCTACTATTCACAATCCACAATGGACAATTACATGTAATGAGTAAAAGCGGATACATGGATATAAATTTGTAGCAGAGTAATGGTTAATGGTTAAATTGTTTTTGTGCCAGCTGGGACTATCCCTAATAAATATGACTATAAACTATTACAAGTTATAAGCAGCAGTGAGAAATCTGTATTCTGTATGCTGTCTTCTGAGTGTGCTTTTGATTTGCCTACTGTTCCAGCTGGTCATTACAACGTACAACCAAAATCAAAGCTACATACACTGTATATTATATTTTGTTCATCTCATGTCGATGTCATTGTAGATGTGGATGTGGGCCAGATGAGACAGAGTGAAAAAGTATAAAAGTATCATCTCATTGAAAGCAATCTTGTTCAAAAGTATCTACACATATCTGTAATTGATTCATATATTAAACATGCCTATTGTCTAAATAGTAAATAGTAATACAGTAATAAATTCGGATCTCGACTGTTGACTGTCAATTGTGGACATGCACAAATGCTCATATTGCACTCTTCGGAATCGGAATTTGGAATTTATTGCCTGATAAAAATCCAGTATCTCCGAACATCTCCACATTTCTTCTTTAATATTCAAAATTTTGTTCGAAATGTAGAAAGTGGAAACCTAAAGTAAGACACGCGTAAATACTACTGCATTTCCTGCTCAACTACCAGAAACGTAGGATATGACATATGACGAGCATCGTCATGTATTTAGTATTTACTCCAAGAAAAAATCCAACATCCTGGATTTTGGATTACGACTTAAGACTCAATAAAAATCATATCCCTCACCATTACAATTTGTATGACTAATGATCAATGACGAATGACGATGCTTGCAACTATATGTACACATTTATGCGCTGCATTCTTCTTTTCTGTTCTCTGTCGTCATTTTCATTTTCATTGTCACTGTACTTTGTAACACTCCAAAATCGCTTTATAATCTAAAGTAATGTATTGTCTAAAACTCTTGTGTGTAATATTACTTTAAACGATTCTTCTTACAAACTACAAACCAACTACAGATTCAAACGGATAAATAAATAAAATAGATGTAAAGGACTTACCAGTCATCTTCCTCCGTTTACCGTTATAAAATATCCACTATCCACTCACGATCCGATTTGAAGACTTTGAACTACAAAATCCAAATTCCAAGTTAAGAAATACCACAGTTATAAGTTACAAGTACACCCACTCACAGCTCACAACACACACCACACAACACACCCACAAGCACCAAAGTTCTGTTTGTAAAACTGAAATATGACATTGCAGAAAATAAAAACCTAGGTAAGTAACACCCCACACACACGAAATACTTCTTATATTATTATCTTGTATTTACTATTTGTTTTGTTAATGGTTAATCTTTGACAGCACTTTGCACTTTGTACTTTGCACACATGCAATTTTTACTTCTACTCGAGAAATTATACAACTACTAATTACTAATTATTATTGTGCACAGTTTAATTTACAATTAAAGCTGCAATAAGTTTTTAAATCTTTGTTAGCCATGTGACTAATGAAGATTATACTTTAAACTGTACATTGTACATTGTACATGGATAGATCAGATACACCATAAAAATAAATAAAGTATCTTAATAATAAATACTAGTAAAGTTGACTCACAATTATTCACAATTCACACAGTACAGCATGAGCCTCACACATGTTGTGTGTTCTGTGTGTGAGGATGCTTCGTCAACTGCAGCTAGTACTTACTACTACACATTACACATTACACATCAGCATCCACATCAATAATACATCAACGTTTTATTCCCAGTCCCTAATACTAAATATGACATATGTTCAATGTTCATGTGAACAGTACAAAGTACTAATTATTCATACATGCATTTACTTGTGTCTTATGTCCTATGTCGTTTATTGTACAAAATTTTATTGCAGTAGAACGTACATAGTAAGTAGCCATATTGTAGGAAGAAATATGAAATGTGTTTTGAACAACTGACTATCAACTATCAACTATTGATTATACATTTTGTGTTCTCTGTTATTCCCTAACACATTGTGTAATGTGTAATGCATGTCGTTTTCTCTGTAATTGTTTGATTGTTGGATTTCAATTTCATTTTCAGTTTCAGTTGGCGGTAAGCGGTTTAAAATAAAATTATACCAAGGTCATTGAAAAGCTTTTCAGTGGCATGAGTAATAATTACAGTTTGATATTCGTGAAATTTTATGAATGATTCAATGAAATTGTCATGAAATATCAAATGCATGAAAAATGAAAATGCATCAGATCAATCAAATCTTTGCTCCACATCTCACTCTACTTAATTGGATACATTTATGTGTGCAGGGTGCAGGGCATACGGTATTTATATTTATATAACGCATTGAGAAACGAGACAGAAAGTGTGACAGTATTTGACAAAAGTATTTTTGCAATGTGCATTTATTTTGAATGTTAGATTGTAGACGAATTGCCTGTCTATATCGTATCTACAATCTACAACTCAAAAATCTCTAAATCAAATATACATCGAAATTCGGAATATTATTCATATTTTGTAGAACGGAAGAAATAGGCTGGAAAGCTTTAATGTTCATGTTTTACCTAAATGTCTGTCATTTTCAATATGCAATAGTCGATAGTTCATATTCCGATTGTTTTGAAAATTGAAAAGCTATTGATAAAGAAAGGATAAAGGATGATGTTTTGTCTTGTAATACTACCGTATATTACAATGAATAATATCAGGATTCACGACTCAATGATCTTTAAGAGAAGTCCCTGTGGGAATATAAACCGTTGACATTTTCAGTGCACAAAGTATAGTACTTTATCATGTGCGTAATACGTCATATCTACGTTATACATTATACGTTGTACATTTTGTTTTCTGTTTGTGCCTTTTTGTAAGAATATCCATTTTCTTAGTAGGATTCTGTATTTGTTTGAGGTTCCCAGCGGGTTCTTAAACGCTGTAGTTTTTCTATTTTCTACATTCTAGAATCTAGATATTTTTTTGCAGAAGCAAACAGACAAAAAAAGAAAATTCAAAGTAATTTTCTTTGAGAATGTTGACCTGGACCAGTTTACGTAGGAACTTACGTGGTATTACGTATATAAGTATTTTTGCATGTATATTCTTGATTTAGAGCGATACGGGGAAGAGTGAGTGAAATCTAGAATGTACATAGTACATACATAATACAGACAACGGGAACTAAAACACAGTGCACATTGTACAATAAGATAAGTTGAATTAAATTAATGAGCCAGGAAATTCCCTTGTACAAGATAGTTTCTCATTTTCATCAAAATTTGACCTTTTCTCCATTACATTAGCTTTTCTGTGGGAGTACAAAGGACGATGGCACCATGCAAATGTCATGGTAAGGTCCTATGACTTTTTAATACATGGTACAGGCACGTCAGACGTCAGATGCATATGATAATACATTATACCCCTCATAAAAAAATCTCATTGCGTCCAATGAGAATCTAATGATATCTGAACGATCCCCAGGAAAAGCGACGTATCTCGGTTTTTGTTTCCATGGTTATTACATGTTATTTATATGAGAGCACGAATACGAGATACGTCGCTTTTCCTGGGG
>JABASP010003361.1:0-14348 GCA_019776565.1 Sminthurinus signatus
TTGCCTTCTAAACGCTTTTACGTCAGATCACATCAATCGTTTTGCTCACAAATACACGTATGAAAACATCACCATTTATCATGATCTTGTTTTCTGATTTCTGATCTAGTTCCGGTTTTGCAAAATGAGAGTAAGTAAACAAAAAAAAATCAGCAACCGGCAACCGAAAAAAAACAGATATGAGAAAAAAGTTGTTATGTATAATATGTAATGTGTAACATGACGGTGTTGTTTGTTGTTTGACCATGACAGCAGAATGCAGGACGAATTGTACAAAATATTTTGAACTTTGTCGTCCACTTTGTTCATAATATATTTCTTCTTATACCTCATTGAGATTTTGAGCACGTTCAATTATTACGATTAACCAATTCAACGTCAAACAAACAAACTGCATATTAAATTTTTTAAAAGTTCAACCGCTTTCTTTCTTTGACATTGTGTGTTGTGTGAAGCACTGAAATTGAATCTGAAACTGAAAGCTCAGTATTCTGTACAAAGAAAAATGAAATATGCAGGAAGTTGATAGCAAAGGTTCTATAAAGACTTTTTGTATTTACAAGTACAAACTCGTAAAAAGTAGAATGAAAGAGAATAAAATATTTGTTTTTTCAGTAGCTCTTTTACTTCTTTTCTTGTATAATATTGTATAATGTAGTACAACATAATAATGATACCCTTACAATTATTCATATTTGCATTGTTATGTTTGTACTTAAATTGTCATGGTTGAGATTTGAGATGCATAAAGTTGATGCTCTTAAATTATACAAAAAAATTATCAAAATTTTTATTATTATTCTCTGCTCTAGAGTCAAGACTCCGGTTTATGATAAGATATTGTCACTATTATGAATGAATTGACTTTGCCTTTGGTTGGAAATACTGTGCCATTTAAACTGCTGCAGAATACTGCATGGGGGTTTTATGTCCCTCACATAATATAAGTATTTATCTGCATACATAATACATACCTTGGCCTTTATTATCTGAATCACTTGGACTTGGAGACGAAAGTGACGATAATTCACACAGCAACTCCGGTACAATAAATAAATGAATGAATGAAAATGAATGTATATATGTGCAGAATTTGCATTGCAAATTATGCGTTTTTTGATTTGTATGATCGTAAAGTATAATAAAGTGTATGCACTATCATCATAAAATATAAAATGTGTTTAAAAATGCGTTTTATTTATTTGTCGGTTAAACAACTTTAGTGCTAAAATCTAAAATGTATGATGAATGTAGGAACCTCCACGTGCAAAAAAAATACATTTAAGTATGCCGCATTATTCTAATTGAGGAATAGTCATAGTCAATGTCTTATCATTTTATAGATATTAGATATACATGAATAGTTAAAATATGCATGTCTATGGATGATAAGATGATGACTCTTAACTGCTGACAAAACCCACATAAAGTACCTGTACTCAATACTCAATATTTTAAAGAGCAAAAATTTACATACCTGATACACATGCATATTTTGTTGTTGGGAAACTCATTCCTATTTCCTATTTGGAATTAAAATAAAGCATACGTGTAAAGTATATCTATATCTATAATCCATACAAACGATTTCAATTCCAATCATGGCACTGTCAAAAACGAAAACGAGTATCACTGTTTCTGTTGAGTTCATCACTGCTGTTGTTGTTCACACAAAGTCGATACTAGTAGAAAGGCTGACCGTGAAAATGAGACCTGTGATCGCCAAAATATTACTCATAGTTGAATGATAATTCCATATTCCATAACTCCAATATCTTCCACGTACCTCCTTTGTGACATGATTGGAGTTTTTGGATACAGACATGCGATGAATAACAGAGCTATGCATAATACAGACATGTTATGTTTGATGATGCATCAGAATTGGTTTTCGAAAAAAAAACATCATCACAACCTTGAAAAAAAATGGATGTATGATGTTTACAATATCGGTCTTTGTTATAAAATAATCTTATTTTTTGAGAAAAAAGGTTAGGAAAACAATATCAATTCCAAGTCTTTGTTATAACTCCTTTTTGGACACGTGGCTAAAATTTGTTTTATATTTACTTGAATTTACATTTTAACTTGATTCAAGTACATTGTTGTGGAATGTATGTATGATCTACATTTTATTGGAAACGATTAATGAGATTCGCCCACTCCTCATTTTTTTAATGTGTAAAAAAACTAATTGTGGTAGAGGAAATCACTTAAATATTAAATGGGAAAATCAATGAATCCATTTTCCTAACAAATTGCAGTGATGCAAAAAAGTACGTACCTAAGTGTACTATGCTATGCAAGAAAAATGAATCAATTTTTAAATTGAAATGTATAATTTTTGACCACGTTTTCTATACTTGCCAATAATTTATTGCATTGCATTCACTGAAACTGATAACAAAGACATTTCAAATATACTTGGTACTTTGTATTTGGCATTTGGCATTTGGCAGTTGACTTGAGAGTTGAGATTATAAACTATAGTCACAATAGTCCATTTTCACAGCTTTATCCTTTTGTCATTTGTACTTGTTATTAATTGTTACATTTTATGCATGAGCAGATAAAGAATAGGCGATAAGAGGAAAGTAAACTTACCATTAACAGTCCTATTAAGTTAATAAATATAATATGTTTTATGCATCGTATCATATCGTACGAAAAGTCAAAAGTAACAGCAAGTTACATGTTACATGAATTGCTCATGAAAACTGTTATGCAATGACTGTAGTGACTAGCGACTAACGACAAGAGTAAAAAGGCTATGGTAAATTACCAGAAAGTATTATCGTTTTTTTCTGTTTCTGATTTGACTAACAACTTGACACTGTGCAATAGAAAACAAGCTGCTAACTACCAAAACATGTAGAGACTTCATTTGTCAATAGTCTAACCTTTTTTAGTTGGAAATCAAAATAATTAATTCATTGCACTTATACATCTTCTTCCACCGTCACGAGTTCTTGTTCATATAGGTAATATATGCAAGAACATATGGACTTATGCACAATGTACATGCTTCACCTATTGCAATTTTTCCTGTTCCAAAAAAGTGCATGTAAAATTATGCCACATGTACATAGAGTAAAAGGCTCAAGTCTCAAGACATATGTAACGTAAACGGGTCAAATACCTTTTCAAGAGGTAAATACCAAAGTTATTTACTCTCTTGCAGTTTGCAGTGTAGAGTGAGGATTATGGATTACTTATGTATAGTTGAATAAATTATAATTTTAACGTAGACGTGATGTCCAGTTATGGTTGCATTTGTGCAGTCTCATAATAATTTTAGAAAACATTGTACTATTAGCAGTGCATAAGTTTAATTGCTTAATCCATAAGTACATGTTTTGCACTAAATATAAATAGTTATTAAAATATGTTACACAAACCCTATTTTTTTTGTACTGCATAATGAAGACTGTGGGAAGAGTTTTGGCTTTTGGCCTTTTGTCTTTTTGACTTTTGACTATTTTCAAAGTTTAATCTTATCTCGAGATCGCTGATAGCTGATGTATGTTTTAATTGTCTGTTTTGTCATTGCCTACATTAAAGCTGTCTTCTTGTCACTATCAAAATTTGTCTAAGATGAATAGTGCGACTATATGATAAATTTGTGGTTCTTTTATGCATCTACATACTTTTCAGTTAGTAAACTGTAATCTTGAAGGAATGTGCATGTGTAGTAGATTTTGCACAAACTGATATCATCATATTAATCAATTCAACAGCAACAAGAAGAAGAAGAAGAAAAAGACGAATAGGACGAAGAGTGGCATGAGTTCATCATGATTTACAACCATTTATTGAAAAAAGAGAATTTTACATCGTCTTCTTTGAGGTTTTAAAATGAAATACACAGAAGCAGAGAACAGAAAAGACAAGACATAGAAGAAGAAGTGTGTAGTGAAAAACAGTAGTCGCAAGAAATTTTGACATCAAGCATCCCCATTTTGCTATACAATGTGTCAAATGTCAAAAAAAATCTTGTTTATCTCCAACAAGCTGAAAGAGTAGTAGTAAATTTTTTTAAACACACACATATATTATGTTTATCGCCAATTGTGACACAATACTAATTGCTCCTCAGAATTACACAGATTACATCTTATACACATTATATTGTACATATATTTTACATTAACATTAACATTTTGATAACAGACTCTAGATGATTCTAGACACTTTATACTATGTAGAATGTAGATATGACATATGTGAGGTCTCTTTGTTGTATTGACGGATTCCATTGAAATAATAACAATAATAATAATAATACGAATAATAATAATGATAACAGTAATAATACACAAGTTGATTATCTAAGGCAGAAAAATCCTGATTCTTCAGTCTTGCATGCTGCATATTTTTTTTAAAATACTGACTGAAAATGAGAAATAAGTTTATCAATTTAAATGTTTAACTTGATTTTTGATGTGTATGAATTACATTGAGACAATTGAAAATTGAAATGATTGCCAAGTGTACAAAATTACACTGTACATCGTACATGGTAGCAGAGTTCACAGTTTCAATATACAGGTTAACGTGATGCCTTATGACTGCATGATTATCAGCATAATATAGAATATACAGATAGTTATGTAGAAGTTTGCACATGGTCTAAGATGCGATTCGTGTCATCATAATATTGTATTATACGTATATATGCGAACATAAGAATTATAATAATCAGTACTCAGTCTTCGTTTGGATTGTGCGTTGTGCGTAATATTTTTCAGAGCTAATAGAGTGTAAACATAATATTATGAATATAATGTGTACATTTCACATAAAATAAATATGCATATTTCATATTGATGGACGAAATGTCAAAAGATCACCACAGTCATCTGCCAGTTCTATCACACTATGTGGATTATGTATTCAAAGAAGATGATGAAGATTCCCTTCAAATCATTGTCTGTTTACTTAACATGTGTTGTATTTAATTACCAATCAAATTAGCATAATGAAATCCCATGGTGCCCTATGGTTTATGTTTATGAGGTTATGTTCGAGTTATTACCAAAATTTATCAGTTTGTTTTAGCTTCAGCTTGTTTGCACTGGCTCATTTTACTCATTTATTTTACAATTTTTGTAAATTATGAATAGAAAAAGTATACTTAAACCTACCGAAATTTAAGACAATTTCCGAAAAGTTATTTGTAATATCTTTAATCGGGATGCACATTGCAGGAGGAAAGTACTGCAAATGGGAGGGAAAGGTTACACTGTCAAGAAAAAAAATTAATTGCAAGTTGCAGCTACCTTTTAAAGGTCTTTATAACAAATATATTTCATGTTTTTTTGTTTAAAAAATGAAATAATAATCTTGTGCGAATTATATTTTTCACAATTCACAACAATTGCTCTGAATATTGAATGTACACAGAGTACAGAGTACAGTGGCACTAAAATTATTGTAATTATCATTACTTGAATCATTTGCAAGTCTACTTGTAAATTATTATTATACTTTGTCTACTTCATGTTTACATGTACAATACATATCTTTATATCTGGTGTACTGCAGAATATACAGATAGAATATAGACAAGGGCAAACATGGAATGAATGCATTCTTACAAATACACGAATTTTTTTAGAAAAAAAAGCATTTCACGTCTGCTCTTCTTGTATTCCTGCTCATCTACTTCATGAATTCCCATCACTTTATAATTATAATTATACAACGGTGCATTTCATCTTTTGCTCATCTTCTCCCAACTCAACCTCCAACACATCATAATAATAATGTGTAATAATTACCCATTCTATCGATAAAAACAAGGTTTGTGGTACAAAAAAATGTGCATCCACATCCAAGTCCTTTTGTTTGTCTGCTGTCTCTTTTAATTTGATACTTTGCTCTCTATATTTCTCCCTGATCCTACTGAAAAATACCTATGTACTCCAACTAATATCATTGTAGATTGTAGACAAAAAAATCACTTTCAATTAAATATACTTAAAAATAATGTGTAACTGAATGTTGAATTGTGTGAATTGTGAATGTAAGACAGATTAGTTATATAACAGACTGAAGATTTTTTACACCCACGTTAGACATTAAACAGACATCATTTATCATCATTTGTCATTGTATTATGAACTATTATTTCATTACGTATTTTTAAAATACGTAGGTCAAAGACAAATGTCAGATTCAATTATTTGTATTGAACTTTTGAGAACACGAGTTGTGATAACTATTATCATTCAAACTTCACACATCATAACAAAAAAAACGAAAAAGTTGTGGTAAATTGTAAATTGTACAGTCCTTACATGATAAATGGGTCTGTATCTTTTGCATCCCGGAATCTAAACTTAATTTGTTTCTTCTAGCTCAAGAAGATTCACAGGACAAAATATGCCAAGTTCCTTGATTTTTTCTTACAAAAAATGATTCCTTTCCTTTTTCTGATCTATATAATGTCTTCAATTTGTACATACGTCTATAATGTATATGCTTAATACAAACATAACATGATGAGTTTTGAAGGCAAAATGTTTTCTTCTTGAATAAAGGAAAACAAATGTTTGGTGTATATGTTTTGAAGTTTTGTAATTTAAACATGCTGAATCATGGTAAAACTTTATACTTTAGAGTTACAAGTTAGAAGTCGTTATAGACATTTGGTATTTAATTTTATGTTGTTTGTACTACCAGAATTTTGAATTGTTTTGATTGGACTATTGGTGGTAGGACCATCTTTAAGACTTGTGTATTCTGTGTACGTTCATGCATTCACAAGATCATAATATTATGCTACTTGAACGTGAAAAGGTGTTGAAACCGAATGTTTAGTGCCTACACACATTATGTCAGAGAGTTTAAATGTATGTATTTGCAGTATGCAGCGTGTAAAAATAGAATGTTTGCAATTCCAATGCAATGTAGATTGTAGATACTTGTGTGCAACATAAACTTGAAGCTACGTGACAAACAAGTTTTAATTGTCACCGGTACAACCATAACTACAAATTAAGGAGCACTTCACTGTTTTTTCAATGAGGTGAGGTGACCATGCAAGCAATGATGTTGTTGTTGATGAATGAGACTCTCAAATCTCAAACCCTCATAACAGTTTTTGCATCCTCCCTCATAATTTTAATTTCAACTCGTTAACTAATTAATGTTGAGCACTGAGTACTGAGCTTTGCAATGAGCAAAGTTCTACTGCACTTGGAATAAATGTAACATTTATGATGTGGTTGCTCTTTTGCATTTTGGATTTTGATGTCAAGTCCAAGTTTAATTTTGTTTTGTTTTGTTTGGGCACGACCGTTTTACATTTTACATCAAATGCAGTCTATAAAAATAAAATTATACTTTGTTTCAAGTTCTAAACCATTACAGTTTACAGTACATGAAAAATAAATTGTTAAGCTTCAAACACAATTACTGATGATACTAAAATGTGCTTTGAATTCAAAGGACAAAATACAAAATAATATGCAGCATGTAACGACTAATGACACAATGACATGAATTCGAATTCTGATTCTGGTTTTATGTTACTCTGTTTTGGGAAGTTTTATTGAAAGACAAAGTCCTACACAATGAACCAGTAATTTGTAATGTGTGAGTAAATTTTTCACATGTTATTTTATGTATTCGTGCCTCTTTTTCAAAAAAAAGATATTTGAAATTACTGATGAATGTAAAAATGAAGGTGTTCAGTTTTGATGCAGCAAAAAAATAAATAAATTATAACACACGTTCATCTAGAATTCATAAGAAGAAGGTTCACTTAGACAGTTGAATGTTGAATACTGAATGCTAACGGCTAACGGCCCATTTTAAAATGAATCTTTATAATGTGAATTATTATTTATTGGATAAACGATAAACGAGATATCACAAAGCACAAAGGAGATTGCATTGTAATTAAATCTCCAATTGAATTATTTTCCACAATCTTCAATATTATTATGATGGTTTTGTATTTTATAGTTTGTACTGATGCGCTACTTGGGATTTTTCAAAGTTCAATATCTTTCTAATTGCATGCATAAATTTCATGGTGGATAATGATATTGTACGATATAATGGATAATGGATAATGGCTAATATGCAAGTTACAACCACGTTTTGTCAGGAGAGGACAAATTCAATAAAATATGTAGAATATGGAATATGGGATGAAAACATTTTAGAAAAACTGATATTGCTGTTGTTGTTTTTGTTATTGGCAAATCTTGAGCGTTTCAATCACGCTGGTTATTTCGTTACAACAACTTACAGCTTACGACAAACAACAAAACTATCTGTTCACTTTGGTTAGATTAATTGGAGAAGATAAATCAATGCATGGATGGATTACATGCATACATACATACAGTAGCCATTTTAATTATTACACCAATCAAGTTGAGAAGATTGCCAGAGTTAATTGTTACACGCATCACTCATACATAAGTCAACAGTCAACAGTGAATGAACACTGAACACTTTATTCATTCATTAAGTCATGCTGCTCACACATTTTACTGTTTCTGTTTTCCTACAGCAATCGAATGTCGTGAATGATGTGCCATGTGCAAATTACTGTGACTACTTTTATATTGTACTTTTATGTCATTGGTGTTTAAGAAATTGACAAATGGACAAATGTATACAAAGTTCAAGTGCAAGTTTTGTGACGGATTTTTGTCATAAATATTTGTGCGGTTGCCACTTGTTTAAACATAAAATGGATTAAGGGGAATTAAGTGCTTTCATGCTGTCACATTTATCTTTTATAGAAAGATTATACATTAAAAGGCATGACTGTTTTTGAATTCCAAGTCTATTTCATGACATTTTTAAGACATTTCTGTCAAATTAAAAGTCACATAAACGGTTGTACAAAAAACATAAACGAGTTGACATTTTAAAATGCCTTTTATGGGCTGGATTAGAATTAGAAGAAACAGAATACAAAAGCTATACATACTACGCTAAAAAGAAAAAGATTCAAATTCAAATGAATATGGTGTGTGATTTGTGTAGTATTTTAAAATACTCGTGAATTTAGCACCCAAAACAAAAGATCCTCTTTCGGAAGAGTAAGAATTTTTTAACCATTACTGCCATCATTTATATAAAGTTGTGCATGAATCATAATAATAATTAATCTTTTTATTATTCTCTATGAAAATGTAAACTATGTATTTATTATGCTATACGCACATTCTATATTTCATATTCCGTCTCAACCAATGTCAAATATATCATAATAGATCGTATAATAGACACTCTGTGTTTTCGTTTTCGTTTGAACAGAAATACAAGGAAAAACCTACAACCTACAACTGCTATCCCATTTTGAAATAGCCGTGCATATTTTATTGGCTGGATATTAGATATTATTATTTTTCTCGTTTTCAAGTTTTTCTTTTCAGACGACGAGCGAAAACACAAAGTCATGATCGTAACGGGCTCCCGTGCCTTCTAGCTTTTAAATTCTTCCTAGGTCTACTTACATATATATATACTTGTAGCGAATACAGACCACAGACAGGCATTTATGCATTTATGTAAAAAATACAAAACGCAAAATACGTCCAAGTAGAAAGCTAATGAATGAACATTAATTCAAACTCACGATTAACCATTTAAATTGTTCAAGTACATTTTGAGTTGGTTTCTCATTTTCCTGTTTGAGGGAAGATGAGCAAATGACTGGATTGTATTTCTGTGGCTTATGATCACAGCAATTTAAAGATGAATAGTCGGAAAATTTTCAAATGCTCTGACCTTGTCAATGCCAATGTTTCATTTCATTCCGTTTTGATGACGCTGTTCAGAGAGGTCAAACACAAGCACAAATTTTCTCTGTACATCTATGCGAATTTTTCTGTCTTTAAAGTTCTTACCTGCATTTTCATAATAGTCTGGAGTATGGAATGTAATGTAATTCCAAATGTACTATTCACCATTTCAGTTTTAAATTTTTTCTATACTTTCGAAATTTTAGGATTGAAGTATAATGATTTTTTCCATTGTATGAATTCTAGATCTTTCCATAATATTATATTATGAAATAAATCTGACATTGAAAATTGAAAATGTTTCTTTTTCAGAGTTCATACTCCACGTGTTATATTTTATATAACATGCCTACGTTTTCTGTTAGTACTTGTAGTTTTGTAGGAGTTCTTTGTAGTGTCTTTCTATAAAATATAAAATTTCCATCGCATGAATGTAAGGACCTGTTGAAATAAAATACAAAAGTTAGAAGGTAAACTGAAGAATAGGTAACTATGAAATTGTCGTACATTGTACATTGTACATGATGCATGGAAAAAGAATAAGATTCCTCATGTAAAAATTGTCGTCTTCGAGGACTTGGACTTGGTAATTTGAAACTGTCAATTAACTTATGAGCGAACTCGCGAATGCTGTCCTCTCTATGAAACGAGGTATAATACAGATACAATATTGTATTCAGTAGCCAACCTCAAATGACACAAGTCACCTTTATGTCTCTGTATCTATGGATATATAATGTGTGTATAATACTTTGATATTTAATATCATGTTATATGTGTAATATTATGTACAATAAAAGATATATAAGATTCTTTTTAAGTAAACAATCCAATCAGACGATAGTGTGTAACACGTAAAACGAAAAGAGACCTTCTGGACTGAAAAAAAATAATTATTGGTAGCCAAAAAACATGTTACATGTATTTTTATAGATGGCATGTAATCTTAACTTGTGTTAAAAAACAAAACAAAAAAATTGATACTAATTTCATGTTTGGAAGGAATTTCATGTGATGATGAGCCTGATTAGCGTCGTCGGTACATGGTAAAGTGGTAAAAGAGGAATGTTTTTGTGGACTTGTTTTCTTGTTCTTCTTTTGACAATGACCTCTAGGTAAAACCACCATATGTAAAATCCACACTGATGATGTGTGTACTCGATGATGACGAGTGTCAAGCAAGAGCTGCCAATAATTTTGACACAATCGCTCAATCTTGTAAGATCAAAGAAGTCTATCTATCTTTAATCTGTAACATTCAAATGTATAGGCAAGTAATTACAGATAAGTATCTTGTATCTATATGTGCATGTTTTGTCTCAAGAATTTGAACAAGTAGTTTTGAGTATGCATGAATTGTCCCACAGAAGGTTTGTTTACCGTTTACAGTGTATTCATAGATAAAAAAGGAATAAATAGAAATTCTACAGGTTCATAAAAATTGTGGCGACATGATTTATCAGTGTCAGTTTACTTGTGTACTTATTTGTGTATGCTCAAGTCCTTTACAATCTAAAATAAGGAATTGATTCAGTTAAAGATGAAGGAAACATCTCATCATGCGATAGCTTGTACATTATTTATTTATGTAGCATATTTTGATGCACGACATTGGTTTGGTTTGGTTGTGTATTATGTAGCATTCATATCAAATAGATAGATGTTTTCTATGTACTATGTCATACGTACTCCACATAATTGTGATTTTTCAGTGTTAAATTACTTCATTTCTTATGTTACAAACTACAAGTACAAAGATAATTGTACATGTAATGTTTCAACATACTGGAAATGCACATGGTAATAAAAACACGACGTGCACTGTTTTATCAGTGTTTCTTCAATTATGATAATAACTTCATTTATCTACATGGGCCTCTGAACAGAAAAGTGCATAGAGAAGAGCACATAAAACAAGATGGATACATGATGGATAATGAATAATGAATGATAATATTATTTGTAATGCAGTCTATCATCTTGCATCATTAAATGATTATTATAAGTTATAAGTACATTGGATCGGTTTGCATAATTTTATAAAAATAAAAAAATGCAGTAAAAGTTGTTGCTCCTCTGTTTTGTCTATCTTTAATAATTACCTTGATGCATATTATGTATAACATAAAACATCACATAAAACATGAGATACAATGTATTTATTATGTACCATAGATTTGTACGTAGCTTTGAAACATTTTGATTTTTGATGAAGGCTATAATTGTTAGGGAGGAATTTTCTAATAACCAAAAAGTACCTTCCTCAGCTATATGAAAAATGAAAATGAACTGCCAAACGGTTTGATATTTTTTATAAAATTTTTAAGATGCCCTCAGAGTATAAAGAATAAAGTATAAATTCATATTTATGTATTGTGAATTATGAAGCATTATGCATAATTCACGATGAACTGGTTGACTATGCAAATACTAAATACTACATTCTGATCGTGAGTGCATCTACCCACAACCTACACATTTCTACATGTTAATGACCATAACACTCTTTTGAAAAAAAAAATGGGATTTTGGGGCAAAAAATGTGCAGCTATAATGATATAAAACCGAAAGATTTTTTTTTCCTGTGCTAAAGTATCTATCTAATGTCTAATATCTAGTATTTAATATATACGGAGCTAGACAACAGTGGAGTTAATTGAAGTCATTTCCTATGAACATTCTTTTACTGCAACATGATTGTGAAGATCTCTGTCTCTCCCTAATGATTGAATAGGAAAAGATAACCTTTTTTATTATGATGACTGTACAAGTACGATCTACGATGTACAATGTACCAGTTAGTTAGTTCCCTACATTTATTGTTGTAAAATATTCCCAAATGGTTTGATGTTTGATGATCGTTGAAACAAAATCTTCATTGCCATTTGCCATTTATTACCATGTATTTATATCTACATATGCACACTTACGATTACTCGTGTTTAGATTTTATCAGTGACACATTCAACGAGTCATCTCCTCTTTCTGATTATTATGTCATCATCTTGTGTATTGTGTATGGTGTGTATTCGTATACGTGAATCTTTGTATTCACATACTTTTTACTTGTTAGAGAAGATGTTCCGTACTCCATGTAAATGATGTGTCTGTGCATATTTACTTGCATGTATTCTATACTATGTACTATGAAAAAATTACTCCTATACTAAATATGTCGCTATGATAAATCACTCTTTTATATTTTTGAGGGACTTTCATCAAGTGTAAGTAACTAGTTGGCCTAAGTATAATATTTTATATTATACATGTACATTATGCGTAAACATTAAACATTCTTTCTTACCCATGTTTTGTCTCTGATGGAATTTTTCCACTCCAACGCAATCAAGACAACATTGAACATTGAAGAATCTCTCTCATTTAATTGAGTAATATTAAAAATAAAAGCGGTAACAATGACCATCGTCCCGCAGTTAATAAGCGTTATTATATAAGTACCTAAGCTGAATGATGAAACGAAAAGTATCTACAAAGTTCAAAACGGAGTTTTATTAATTATAAAAAAGTGAGAGTCAAAATAACTCATAGAAAAATCTATAAAAGTCGGTGAAAGTATTTTAATTAACCAGTGAACTACAACGGCTCAAGTGCAAGTGTCAATATGAGCTGAATGTATTTAGCAATTTTACTGATTTGATATTTTGATTCAGTACATTTAGGTTTAATATCGAAAAACATTTTATGAACTTCTCTAAACTTTGAGAAAAAAATGATCGGATCTTCAAGTATCAATCAATCTTTCCTGTTTTCCGCTGATTTGTTTTTAGTTTTTAGCACTCATCATTAGTAATGATTCATTACACTTTACTCTACACTATAACGAAAAAAAAATCCGATTGATGAACTCACTCACACTAATTGATTAGCAGTGAACGGGAATACGTCATTGCGTAATATTTACCGTTGACCATTGACCATTCCTCTAATGACCATGAGAAGTAATTAATATACACAGTATGAGAACAATCAAAGTCTATGATACTTTAAATCAGCATAGGATTCCTTCGATTCCAACCACTAAATCAAAATTGTTATCGAACCCTTTCAATTAAAACCTTGTCAGTCACCACACAGTGGTGTAAAAGTAAACAGTTCACCGCTCACAGTGGGTATTTTTGTATATTTTAATAAAACTTCTCCTAAAAATTGGGCATCCCGATGAGGATAACAGTATGAAATGGAAATTCAAAATTCTGTACTAATATTTATCTTTGTCTATTAACCATCAACCAATCAACTATCAACTAGTTTTGCATTCTCATTTAAATAAACGTATTTAAAAAAGACTCCTTGTGGTGGACAACCATCATTTTAGTCATTATCTTCATACAACAAGGATGATATTCATTGCTTATTTGTATATTTGCATTTCATTGATTTCAAGAATAGAAATAAAGTAAATAAATAAATGAATGAATGAATAAAATGTTATACATATACTTGATGATAGAATTATTATAAAATTTATTATCGTGTACAAAAATAAAGACACACATGCTTGTATGTTTGTATAGTGTATGTATTATGTATGAAAACAGCATCATGCCCTACCCCACC
>JABASP010003362.1:0-14341 GCA_019776565.1 Sminthurinus signatus
GTCGTTCCTATTGTATATATTATATATTTATATGTCTCACTCAAGAGTGTGTGGATATGGAGTATAGACTGTTGAACCCGTAATAATACTGTACAAAGTACAACTTTATTTAAAAAAAGAGAACTTACACATATGTATTGAAATGATATACTTGTATTCTAGTTAATGTAATTGCACTGGAGCATTCATTTGACCAACTTTTAATGAGAGAATGAAATGGGTATCTTGTTTTTGTGATGACGCCTGTTGACTGTTGATGTTATAATGATAATATTTAAATAAAGTGTAATAAAAAGCGTGGTTTTAATGTAAAATAATTAGATTTGATCGTGACTCTGACGGTTTTCTGGATTTAGAGGATATGAAACGAATGATGGAGGTACGATGATACAAAATACAATGATACACATTATTCTACCTACTTACTTTATATTATTACAGTTTTTACAGTCACAAAATATCATACAATCTCATAACATGATAAAAAAGTATAAAAATTATAAAGTGTGAAAAATGACGAAATGAAATTCGTGTCATACTATGTTAGTTGATTTTTATTTTTCATTTTTTTCTTGTTTCTTTTGTGTTATTATTATTTCAGACCCTTGGAGCACCTCAAACACATTTATCTCTGAAAGGTATGTGCATAATTATACACAGGAAAAAAACACATTCAGTTAATAATATACTTCTTTTTTACATTTTAAAAAAATTCCTAACATTGAATATGTATTTTTTTTCCTTCTGTTTTTTTCAGCAATGATCCACGAAGTTGATATGGATGGAGATGGTCGTGTTTCATTCAATGAGGTGAGTAATAATTAATAGTATATTGATCATTGATTAGTTGCTTCATTAGTACATCATCAGTGATTATGATAACTTTCTTTCTCAAGTTATCTGAATGTGATGGTTGATGGTACTTGACATTAGACACTAGACGTTTGATTCACATTTCTCTTGAACTCTTGATCCACATTTTTAGAATATAAAATTCAATGAAATTGACTAGTGGTATGCTTTTTCAATTCAATTTTGTGCTGCATTAAATTTAAATTATAAGAGTGTGTTTAGGCATGGGATGTTATTTTTTATCATTTTGTGTACCTACAATGATCAAACAAATGTAATATAACATTTTATGAATATTACCATTGTCAATTGCGCATCATGGCATGACTCATAAAAATCATGTCATAGTCAACATTAGTATTAAGTATAAATGATAGTGCCTTTTAATTTATCTGCTTCCTCCTGATTTGTTTATTAGAATTACAATTATTACGAACCACCCACCTAAAAAATATTAAAAATCATATCTTTCATGCTACGTACCATGTTTTTAGATCAGAACAAAAACAACATAATATATAAGTTAAAAGTATAAAAGTGTTCTATTTCAAACTACTCTCTCTTCTTTTCTCTCTCCTTTCAATAGTTTGAACACCAAAAAGAGTAGTTTTTTATAATATCTAATATCCATTTTAATTTTTAATGTACAGGTTATAAATAATGATGTTTTTATTATTTTATTATTTCAACTTCTCAAGCATAAAATACACGTGTAATTTGTAATATTATGAAGATGACATATTATTATGATTTATAATATGATACTTACTTTTCTGTCACTAACTTTCTTAAACTCAGGACATATTATTCATGCATGCATGTATGACTGCAAAAAAATATACGGAACTCCCAAGTACATTTACCATTTACACATAATTTAGGTGTCAGAAAAAGACAATTTTCGAGTTGTGATAAAATTTAAGCTGTTTAGTTTATCATTCGTCTCATACTTGAAACTTGAAGATAAATAAAACACAATGAAAGTGAAAGATATGGAAATAATTTATTATGCAGGTTTCATATTCATGTAAAAAAAGGTTGGGTGTTGGATAACAGTATTTTAAATTTTTAAAGTACAAAATACCGAATACTGCAAATTGAAATATAGGAAAAATGCAATAATTGTTCATCTCAAGTTTCTTTTACTTTTTGATATTGTTGTGTCATATTTTCAATGCAAATATTTTATTATGTGCAGTTAAATACCCTCAGAATTTTTATGCTCATACTATATTTGCTACTAACTGAAACTTGAAACCGAAAAAATATACTTTCCTTTTAAATCCTCTCACAAGGGGTAACGCAGGAGTCCAATAATAAACTTTATATGGACATGAGACATGACTGAGGCATCATACTAGTTACTAGTACTGACGGATATAGATTTGAATGTACAATATGTACAAAAAAAAATATATTTTGGCAGTTGAGCTGCTGTACACTGTACACACTTACATTGAACTTTGAATGAGGGGGAGCATTTTTATTTTAGTTCTTCGTTTTTTTACGCACAAACAGACATGCAAGTACCAACTGCATGTTTTTGTACAGTGTACATAATACATAATGCGTAAACATGTGTGTATTTTTGATTGTGCTCAAATTTTTTTGTCAAACTTTTTTTTCTATTTGTTGATGGTGGGAGGAAGAGAGAAAAGGAATAAATAGACAATGTATGTATCACATAATATTTGGATACTTTTATATAATGTTTATCTGTGTAAAGTTTAAAGTACAAACTATAAACATTTGAGCATGCATCCAATAAATATGCAACAGACAGATGTTCCTTCCTCATGTTCTGCTATCTGCTACACATATGAAACAAAAAAACGTGCATGGTTTTCTATCACATGGATTAAGAATTTCGTAAGATTACGTAGAATGAAGAATGTAGATATTAGATATAGTGCAGTGAGCACATGGAAAAAATTGTGAATCAGCCAGCCAAACAAATTCAAGTCAAGCCAACAATTTTTGTACACATATTATTTTCATACGATGACAAAGTTTAAACACCGTTTCATCAGTTTATGTAGCAAATTTTTCTATGCAAGTATCAAGTATGCAGTCAAAAGTCAGTTCAATTAGATTTGCATGATTACAGAGTGTAATTTCCTTTTCCGGTCCTATATTATTATGGCTTAGTTTGCTCATTCTTCTTTTGTGTGTGGTGAATTTTTAGAATTGCTATTTTATATTTGGAAAAGGAGCAAAAAATCATAATATAAAACTTTATCATACTGAAATTTTATGCATGTACACGACAATCGGCAATATTCTGTTTTTTTTTATAGTTTATATTATGTTTTAAAATGCCAAGGGTTTTGACTTTTGACATTTAAAATTTGCAATAGAACGACTTACTTAAAATATCCATTTTTTGTTGTGCAAGCTCTGGTTTGCTGGTTACTGATCTTAAATCTTAAATAGGCTACTATAAAAGTTAACAGTTGATGATGTTTAAGTTAAAAGTAGTCATACAAAGTACGTGCAAAACGTTCTTTTGAATAATGCTCATATAATATAGAAGCAGAATCTTAAAACTTGAAGCGAAAAGCAAAACAGTTAAACATGTTAGACTTTTGGTGAAAATATTGTGGTACAAAAAAGTTCAAAGAACTAATCAAGAGAAAGAAAAAAAAAAGTGGAGATACTAAAGCTTGTCGCGTAGAATTTTTTTGCTCGTAATGGAAATGAGTGTGAACCTCTTCGTTTTCATACTTTTTCTACTTTATAAGATAGAAGTTACATATTACATGTATATTGTATATGCAAAATATCTATCTTATTCACATACTCTTGCTTACTGCTTACTGTTCAAGTAAACAAGAGGAAAGAAGAAGAAACAGGAATTTTTTTTTAGGATAGAGCCATTTAAAGAATAAAGAATGACATAATAAAGTCAAGTACCGTGTTCAGTGTTCAACTACTACAGATATTTAAATCTAATTGGATTCCTAATAATCCCTAAATTAAAAACAAACATGTTCTATTTAATTCTCTTGTTGTTACTATTTCTAGTTCTTGCTGATTTACCACAAAGCCAAATCTGGGGAATTACAAGCAGATAGTGGGTTAAGTGCACTGGCCAAAATAACGGAGATTGATGTTTCAGCAGAAGGTACACATAATGCATGAATGAGATGATCTTAATAATTCCTAATGCATATTAACTATAATATTATGTACATGAACAATGGACAGTTTATTCAAAACGTAGTTAACCCAAGATAATATTTAATATAATTATTTTTAATATTGAATTTCAGGTGTTGTTGGTGCTAAATCCTTCTTTGAATCTAAGGTCAGTATTTATATTTATTGTTTTAGAAATTATTAACTTTTGTACTATATTTTACTACCTTCTTTAAAATATTGTGTGGTAAAACCTGGTTTTAGAACTAGTTGAGAATTGAGTATTAAATATTACGACCCTTATATAGTCACGACCCTTTTTAGTACAAGTAGCAAGTATGAGGTGAACATGATTAGGGATTAGTATTTTTCAGGTTTTGTTCTTGTCTGAAATCTGAAATCACAACATGTTCAATATTCATATTCAACTTTATGAATTATGAATAACCAACAATTAATTCTATTTAGTTGTTTGAGTATTTGGTATTTGCACATGTGCTAAATTTTTAATAAGTATGAGAGAGACATGTCATGTCAAGGAAACCAAGGAGCATATATGCATGTGAAATTTGAATGCAAATTATACTTAAACCAACTTTAATACCAATTGACAATAGGCGTCAATGCTAATTCTTGCTAATTTTGAAACTAATAAGTAATGAGAAATAACCAATGCCTTGCAATTTGCAATTCTACTAAAAAAGCATTGGTTGCGGATTATCGACCAACGTTGAGTATTGAATAGTTATGAACTATGAATATTGAATATGTATTATAATTTTTAATACTGTGTGTATAATATTTTCCTTTTCTTTCAATTTTTTTAAATAATGTGCGAAAAAATTACTGCGGTGCTCATTAGACTATCATATTTTTGTAATTTACTTTTTGTCTTGAGTCTTGAGACTTGAGAATTAAGTAGCATGTATAAATGAAAATAAATACAGAAAATCACAAGAGAACAGAAAACAGAAACAGCGTGAAACTCAAGTTGAAAAGTTGAAGAGGAATGATGAGTATTATTATTCTTATTCTTATTGAAATAGAAATTTTGCAAGGTGTACAATAATAATAATTGTTCATTGGCATTGTGTGTACATGTGGTGTAAATGAAAATATTGTACGCTGTATGAAATATGAAGTATATATGTAAAACTGCCAGTGGATTCTATATTCTATATTGTATATGAATAAAATGTTTGTATTTAGTATTTACATACATGGTAGAGCGTGTGTAGTGTGTATTTAGTGTGTAGCGTAAAACTGGTTGTAAATTGTAAACTAGCAAGAACCAAGAGAGAGACTCTCGTCTTGCATCCTTATTACAATTTTTATAGTTAAGTTTATAATATAGAATACATTATACATTAAACATGCGTGGTCTCGCCTTGCGTTTATTTGTTGCTAGTTGGTAGGTTAGTCAGTTACTAGAGTAAATTTTGACTGTGGTATTTGGTATGTGGTGTTTGGTATTTTATACACATGTACTTTTTAAGACAAATTAGCAAAAGAGTATAATATAATATTATTATGAGGTTTGAGCTTGCTGTGTGCTGTGTGCTGCGTGGATTGTGAATTGTGAATTGTTGTGTATTGAATTTTGAGCTTTGAGCTTTGAGTATTGTCTATTATGCAGAAAGATGCACACACATTACACACGGCTTTTCCTTCCTTTTTTTTATTTATTATGAAAAACTGATTTACGATTTACGACGTAACTTTCACAAGTAACAACTAACAACAAGGTGAAGGCAAAGGCTATGGCTACAAATACAAATACAAATAATACAGCTGTAGAGCAACAACATAAAACTCAATCACGATCCATTCTACGTAGATTGTAGATTGTAGATATTGTAGACACTAGACACTGCTTTGTATAGGGCCAAGCACTGGTCATCAACCATTAAGAAACATTAAGAGTCAATGGAAGATTCTCATGTGCTTGATGCTTGATGCGGTCGTCACTTTCCATTTAGATTGGAGATTGTAGAATGTAGATTGTGAATACAAAGTTACACGCACATTGTTTTTACAAGTGAAAAGTAAATCACATTTCAATTTTGATTTTTTGGATGCTAACACATCATGTTGAATCTTTTGTGGTGTAAAACTTATACCACATGTAGCATGTAGCTACATGATAATTTCATGTCCATTGAAAATGTAAGTTGTAGATTTTAGATTGCATATTTAATCCGTCGTATAAAAATTGTCATCATTTCATTGATAGAAACTAGCGGACGAATGAATTCGTCAAAAATCAAAACAGAAAAAAACCACTATCCGATATCCGTATTTCGCTTTCATTACCAATGAGGAAATATGATAGATATCTATTTAATGCAGAAGTGTGCTTTGTGCTTCAAGTGTAATATTATTTCCTATTTTATATATATTATATATTTAGTATTTATGGTTTCAAAATATGGTTGTCAGACGACAGAAATTCAACAACATGTAAATACGAGGTCGTAGTACGCACACAAACCATTTTTATCTTTTATCTACATTCTAAATAGTGACTAGACTTTAGACACAGCCAGTTTTTTTCCAAGATGTTAAAAAAGATTGATTTCCATTTTCCATTTTATGTATATAAGTTAGACTCGAGATTCGAGACGTGAGATTTGTGGAAGATGAGAGGAGATACGAGATAAAAGATAAAGTAACGCACGGTCGCATGTTGAATCTTATATCTTGTTTTTATAAAGAAAAAAAAGCTCTAGAAAACTTTAACAGGTTGATGTCAATCTAGATATCTAGTATCTAGACGGTAGATGCATAATTTGCATATGCCTCAGAAATCTGATTCAGATTTCTATCTTTTGAGAGATTCCAATTTGAATTCGAGTCTCTGTGTCAACTGTCAACTTAATCAAATGAGTTTTTATAGGTTTCTATGTAGTGCAAAGTACAAAGGAAGATTGTCAATTGTCAATCGTCAAGGGTTTTTTTTTCTTCTTTAGTCAAAGAGTAAAAGCAGGTTAATTTTTTCCCTCAATCTTCAATGTTGAATGTTTTGGTGACACACAACACGATATTTCACGATCAAGAATCGAGGATCGAGAATCAAGAAAATACAGGACAGTACACAGTAGCAGAATTAAATGAATGTTCTAATACAAAATGTGCCTATTTAGTTTTACAGTGATTATTATTATTATTATTACTGTTGTTTGTTGTTGGTTGTTGACACTTGAACACTTGGCATTTGATATTCGGTCTTTGGTCTGTGGTATTATGATAATGATAAGCATTATATTATTTTGTACCTCTTTTCTTCTTTTTTACATTTTTCATCTCAGATTGTTGTTGTATTTTTTTCCTGTATCTGTCACCTTATCTTATTGATGTGTATCATACACATTAGACATTACACACACATACCTGTTGACGGTTGAGTATCATCTTTATTATCTTTTATTTTCTTCGTCTTGTTCTTTTGTAAAGAGAGAAAAGAACACAAAAATAACAAGTTCAACACGGATTGCGTGTCATGTAACCAATGCTAAGATCTAAACTCTAAGACTCCAAACTAGAAGTTGGATGGAAAATTATTATGAGGATTGTGTAAGAAAAGTAAGAAAAGAAGGTCTATGATCTTATTTTTCGTTTTAGTGTATTTTATATTCCATATTCATAAGTTCACATACAAATTGAGAATTGTGCGAGTTGTGAGTTGTGAGAGAGCTTAAATATTGTAGAGAATACAGAATACGGAGTATAACCTTTCAAGAATGGTTTTTTTTTTGGCCGGCTTCTTCTTTTTCTTAATGTGTAGTGGTTCAGGCTAATATTATTCTGATTCGATTTGGTGACAGCTGACAAGTTAGACATTCGACATTACAGGTATATTTTATATGCAATATACAGACATTAGACATGTATAATGCATATGTATGCACTGTGTGATTTTTTTATCGCAAAATCTGACGGCAAAGGCACTGACAGAGTGACATACACAATACACTGAATACACAAAGTACACAGTACTGGTAAACGGTAAAAAAGAGAGCAGATCGAGTTGAGAATCGAGAGTCAAGAGTGAAAACCTGATTTATTTATTTATTTTTTTAGCAACAACGATTTACATTGACTAGACTAGACAGTTTCTATATAGGTATAAAATACTGTGTTGCACTTTATAGTGGTGCATCTCACTGTATTCTGTATTCCCTGTGAGTTGACGAACGAATGAATGAAAGAGTGAATGAATCAAGATTCAATATTCAATAGTTTTATCACACACATTTAACACTTATACTCGCTCACTTACATATATTACAAAATACAAAATACAAAACCTTGTTACTTTTCTGTGGATCATTATTATTTATTATGCAGTTTTTTTCTTCTTTTTCCATCTCTTGACCTTCACATGTGTGTATAATGTGCACATGATACGCATGGATCATTTATACATTATGTTTTGTCCCTAATAATCCTAATAATAATATATACATTTTTAGTGTCATTGAAACCATTATTATTATTATTCCACATGGATCTATCGACATGTCTTTTTTATTGGGGATTACAAAGAACTAGCTTAGTTGCAGACAAGAAATATGAACTAAAAACTAAATTTTTGTCAAGTTTTTACTTTGTATTTGAATCCAGGTCTTTAAAGTCGTCATTTTGTGTGTACAGCGCACATTATACATAATAGATGTATTAATTAAGTAATATTATTATTACATTTGATGTTCATTTAGCTGAAGGCAAAAATACAATAAACAACAACAATACAAAAAATATTATTTGTATTGAAGATTGAAAGTACAACTCAAATGTGGTTTTAATTAATCATGTTATCTTTGAACATCTAGATCTTTCAAAGTTAATAAAATACTCCCATTAAGATTTTATCTAGTCTCATGATCCATGATAGTGCATGGTTTTGAAAGCATTTTATGGTTTTAGAAATTATTATTGTATTGTTATTGCTCTATACTTTGGCTTTTGAGAAAGAAGAAAGAACACAAACAAATGTTTTGCATGTTGTGGAGTGTATAGAATGGATTACAATTATTGTATAGCATTTAAAATGTGAAATCAAAAGAGGTACTGAACAAAACAAAAAATGGGGAAAATCAGCAGGATAGGGCGATAGGTGAAATGAAAAGTTCAAATGATAAAATTTAGTTGGTTGACTCTCCATTTATAGAAAATAGAAATAGTTACAATTTACAATCCACATGTAAATTGAAACAGAGAGAAGAGAAAAGGACAGATACATAAAGATGTAATAAACATTTGTATTCTTATTTCATCTGTTCCATTGTTCATGTGTAGGTTTTGTTTTGGCAATTTTTGCTGACTCTCTCTTTGAATTCTCTCCGGCATTTTTTCCTTCGGTACAATGTACATTGTAAACGGAATTTATGCCGATTGTTATACTTTATTGTTTTGTTGTTGTAGTTGTTGAGTGTGTCAGATTGATATTTTATTTTGTTTTAGTAGTACATCTCCACATGCAAAACGATGGTAGAATTGATAGCTTGAAGCGGCTCACCTTTACTATTTAACTATTTACAATGTTCACATGTATGATGCATATATGCAGAATGCAAACTGTAGACTAAAACAGGAGATTGATTTATAGCTTTGTATTGCATTGTTGCAGTTTTACCGTGTAAATCGATTTATAATCAGATGAGAGAGATGAGCATCAAAAGATTCCTTGATCATCAGTATTGTATTAACAGAGAGTGTCGATTTATTAAATATTACATTTATGATGATGCGTACATTATAAAATATACTATGTAGAGATAATAGATTGTGAAAATAACATTATGATCAGTTTGTTATCACGCCCTGTTCATGTTCATGTAACTGCAAACTGCATGTAATAAGAATAGCGTAATGATAATTAGTGCTAAAATATCTTAGTTGTAAATAAACAGTATTATATTTAAACAAAGGACTAAGGAGGTTCTTGACACTTTCTCTTTTCACATGATCGATGCAATGCATAAATTATTAATGATCATATATTTTTTTATATTTGTATTTCAGATTGAGCAACTCAAAGCCCAAAATAAATTTGAAGAGGAGATCAAAAGGGAGCAAGAGGAAAAGAAACGAGAACAAGATGAAATCAAGAAGAAACGACAAGAATTTCTCAAGAAACAAACTTTCTTTGAACAAGTCACCCTTACCAACTGAATAAAACCAGGAACCAGGGAATCTGATACTATCACCTATCACGTGAACTATATAATAATGTATAATATAATATTTTGATTCTAAAATCAAAGGCTGAAACACTACGATAAATAACGAATGCAATAAGTTGTGTAGACGTAAGAAAAAGAGAAAAAGAAGAAGCAAACAAAATAATAATAATATAATGTAGTTTTAAAAAAACAAACAAGTCACTATATTACGATAGGGAATATTTGTTCAAAGTACATATACATATAAAATTTACGTATATGTAATCTATTTCTATAATTTAATGCTAACATCCTCATGTTCTTGTTCTATTTTTATTTTGAGTGTACTTATTTATCTATACGAAACAGAGCAAGTTTCACTTAATATTGTTATACTAATTTAAAAGATCTATAATATGAGTATTTTAGCATTTAAACAAACGTTTTGTAATGCAATGAGTATGTAATTGTATTTAAACACTTTGACCTTTGATTTTGAACAAAATGCAATTTATAAGAGTAGGACTTAATAGTAAAACTAATCATATTCAGTGCCGTTAGAATACTTTTGACTTATGTACATTGTATTTTCCTTTCATATTTTACATTGTCTTTTATCCTTTAGACTTGACTTTTCATTCTAGATTCAGAAAACTTGAGCTTCCTTTATTTTCTTTTATTTCCTTTTTCTCATCCCTTAATATGTCTCATGATGCCTCACAATATTTTAAAACTCTATAAAATACTTTTATCAATTGACCGTACAGTATACAGTGTGTAACGGACGCTGTAAACCTGTAGATTTTTATCTTTTTCCAAAAAAATTTGAGGACTACTATATCATTTTATGTAAAAGGTACTAAAAGCCGACATTTTGTTCTGATGTTTTAAGCTTGAAAATATTGTAACATTAGCATTATACTCTTTCACATGATTTATAGTTTATAGTATAATATTTAACATTTAATAGTACACTTAATGTTTTTTGAACAGTCCGTTCCTTTTATTTTACATTTTAAATATATAATTTAAATATTTTATACTAAACTAATCTGATAACTAACATGAGAAAATGGTAATGCGGTCATGTACATTGTAAGTACATTCAGTGGAAAAAACTAACTTAAACTTGTATGCAGGTTTTATTTTTATTTTTACAAATCCCGAATATATCAAATATATTATACAAAACAAAACATTATAATTTATAATATATAATATACTTATTATTATAGATTATATTCTATTATTCAGACGTTTTCATGTATAGTCAATCAAAGATCAAAAGTCATATGTCAGTAATAATATTACTAAAAAGGTTTACATAATATATTACATATTATACTTAATAAATTATACATATGTATGTATTTTGTATAATGCACTATATATAGGTAAAAAAAAACATTTAAAATTTTAATAATGCACAACATGAGACGAGGTAAAAGGTAAAATATATTATGTGAAAACTTTTGCCTCTTTATATCGCATAGCGCAATGCAAAATATTTATTGCAAACAAATGCACACTTTTACTAAAATGAACCTTTAAATACAATTATATGTATTATTATCGTAAACACAGCAAGAAAGGTAATAATTAATAATATTATTATATTGCTATTTCTATTATCTGTACAAAAATATTTGAAGTTGCTACAAAACATACAATTCTTTTTTTACTTATTATTGCTGTCACTATGTATATGATTTGAAGCTTATCACTTGTCAATTTATATTATAGTGTAATGATAAGTACCTTAAGGATAAATATATTATAACTTATAATTAATTAAATGATACAAATACAAAGTATTTTAAAGAACGTAACAAAAAATAACTAAAAGAAGAATAAAAATCTATAATATATAATATATATAAATAATATGATAACGATAATCCACAGTAATAATTAGTAATTATTAGTATAATGATTAGTCACAAAGGAATATGATTGTTTCACTTTTCTCATATGGTGTATTCCATTGAAAAAAGCCTATACGTTTTCTATATTTTTCTTATTGCTCTCATTATTAATACTCACATAATATTTTAGTCAGGATTATGAGCATAGGTACATTTTTTATAATGAATGAACAATTTTATTATTAAATATCCAACTAAAACGTATATCTTTACACTTTACATATATATACACTTAAAATGCACACAACGTATACAAGCATAATTCGGTTTCCATTTAAAAAAAAGGTGAATATATAGTTTTGTATCATCATGACAAAAGTCTTGCTTTTCTGCTCCATATATTATATTTTGTCAACTGGTTTAAAAACAAAGTTAAATTTATTATGTAATAAGTAATAAATAATATTATTTCAATTTTCAGTAGATATATTTACTAGCCATAATAATCCGTTATGGCAAATATTTCCGGATGTTCATCTGTAACAGTTGAAGCTAAAGTTCTAATGGATTTCGTATCAGTTTCAGTTTCTAAAGGTACAGACGTTTCTCTTCTACTACTATCATTATTATTATTTGTATTAGTTTCAGTATTATTATTATTATTACTATTATCGTTACTTGTATTATTTTCATTATTAGTATTATTATCATTATGTTTATGCTTTTGTATAGTATTAAAGTCATCATTATCTGGAATGTCGGATGTATTCATTTCAGAAGTCAAATCTCGTCGTGTTTCATCTGAAGCAGGTGGTTGTCTCCTCGTCCAACGATTTTGATCAATATTCCTTGTCGAAATGGGTCTAGTGCGTCCACCATGATGATTATTATTATTATTTGTGTCAGAAGTTTGATGTTGTTTAAACCTGTGACTTCCATTCCGCACCAGTTTGACTAATTTCTGTGGATGATAATTCATGACATTGGTTGAAAATGGCTTCTCTTTACTTTCTCCCCAGTTCCAGAGGATTTGAAGAATCAATGGTAAAATTCCTGACGAGTCCCCATGAATTGTCTGGAAAAAATTATTATTATTGAAAGATTTGAAATTTCTAAGTGGATCGTCAAAAGTTAAAACACAAGTTTTAAAGTTAGTATATGAGTAAATTATTTTTACCGGCTCGGTTTTGGAATCCCTTCTTATTTCATTCTCATCGTCACTTTCAACGGATGATGAAGATGAGGGTGCTAATGTAACAGCCTTCCGGCTATAATTGATAAATTTAAAATCATTACTTTAAAATTTAAAATCTTTGACTTTGAACTTTGAACTTTATTTTATTTTTTTTCTCAGAAATTTTACCTTGTGGATTCAAAATTTGAGCAGTATTTCAAGAGACTGGAAGGTTCACATGGAGTTCGACAGCATTCTTGGATTACTCCACGAGGTACACGAATTAGTTTAATTGATTCAGAAGATCCTCGTCTCTGCCGTATTTCATTGGTGCTAGCTATATAATAATTATTAATTAAAAATTAAATTCACATTGTCATTTCTTGTTATATATTTTTATTGAGTTTAAATTTTTCGTGGCTAAATTGTGTCGTATAATATAATACATTTTGACTTACGCTCTAGAACTACTGGACGTCGTTCAAATAATCCATTTCCAGTGGATTCTGATGGATCAAAAGAATGTTGTTGATTCACTACCTCACTATTCTTTTGTGCTGCACAAATAGATTTTATCTCCAATTTTAAACGAGTTCCACAAGCATTGATTTTGGAAGGAATTTTATTATTATGATGGGAAAAGGTATGACTGGTTCTATTGATATTATTATTATTATTTTGATAGTGATGATGACTACTATTTGTAACATTATTATTAAAATTATCATTATTAAGTAAATTAAAATTAAAATGATGATGATGGTGATGATTTTGATTATTATTATTATTATTCACAGTAACTACTTCAGCATGGGCCAGGCCAATAATAAAACTACTAGTTACAAAAATTGACAGACCCACGATCATCAATTTACTTGCTAAGGAACACTTAATTTCTCTTCGCCATTGGTCAAGCAACATTTTGAAAAATTTTTGGAAATTTTTTAAACTTGTTTTAACTTTTCTTTCAGAAATCGAAATAAATTCCGACTACTGAAATGGGAACTGGAAAACTTTGAACTTTATTATTATATTTTATTTCATGCATGGAAAATCTGCGCAAGCACCCAAGCGCCCGCTTTTGCGGGCTGAGAGAGCGGCCATTTTTTTCTTAGAAATTAGGTACCCTTAAGTGCCCATTTCTAAGA
>JABASP010003363.1:0-14330 GCA_019776565.1 Sminthurinus signatus
AGATTCTCAATTCCAATTTTTAAACTAAAAATGATTTTACTCATCAATACGTAAAATACTTGATAATTTTTTGGAAATGTTTCTGTAGTCATTTCTATTAGCCAGAGTAATAGCCATTAAAGCTAGATCCTGACACACAGAATACCGAATGACGCCACCGAATACGAATTTTACAGAAAGTAGATTTTGTAATTTTACCACCGCAGTTTTGTGTTTCATGTGTACTCTTTCAATCTACAATATACAATATACAATATTATACAAAGAATAAAGAACATTTAACATTAAATATTAAGAATTTAGATGGAACGTCTTAAGACGTTCATTTAAAAGTTAAAAGTTGTTGGATCGTTTATCGTTTATAAGGAATATCTGTATTCTGTATTTTGTGTTATGAGTTTGAGATTCGAGACTAGAGATATCCTTTTCATATGACATGATTTCCGAGTAAAATTTGGTATAATACAGTCGTTTAGAGTTTAGAATTGAGAATTATTGAGGATTTGGATGAAAGGAGCAGAGTATTTATTTTATCTAAATTATAAACGTACATTTTGATAGTCAGTACTTTGTGCTTTGTACTTTCTATTTGGTACGCATCTACTGTACACGGAACAAAATATCAAAACATAAGATGCGTAGATAGTAGAAAATAGATAAAATATAGTAATAATGGTGAATTTGGAGTGGAGCATGGAGAATGGACGTTTGTCGTTGGTTGTTGTAGCAAAAGTAGTTGTATCTTTGTTTAGTGTTTAGTATTTAATGGTCAGATTATGATTACGCTCTCAATGGTCGGATTTTGGGGTTTGGGGTTAGATTAGTGACCATATTACCATTATCATTACCATTACCATCTTTATTATGGACCATTCCACAACAATCATTACGCATGTAGCTCCAGATTTCAAATCTTACGACTAAAAAGATTCAAGGTCCAGAGTCCAGATTCTAGATTTTAGATTCTAGATTCCACAGATGCCCATGATTTTACTGTTACGATTATTAAAATAATTCCCTGGTGACAATAGCCATTCACCGTTCACCGTTCATCCTTTTCCCCTTTACAGCAAGTATTTACTTGTAACAGATCTAATATCCAAGTTGTTATTTTCATCTAGTTGAAAGTTGAAATGACAACCATTTCCTTGGGTTTACAAGGAAGATTGGACGTTGGACAACTTGGAGTTTCAGTTGGAGTTGGAGTTGGACCCTCGTGCAACATTTAAATCTATAGGAAACAATTATTAGAAGAAGAAATTTCCATCTTCTTCTTGAATCTTCAAACTCCAATTAACAATTATGAGGCTTCATTTAGACGTTTATGGGCAAAGTTCTATATTATCTCCATCTTCTGAACAGAGCTGTTGACTGTATACATTATACAGTGTAAAAATCAAATAAAACAATGTACAATGTACAAAACCTTTAGACTCTCAAAACTCAAATGAAGTAATATTAGATATTAAAGCTCCCTCTGTAATAAACAAAATAATATGAAACTTGCTAAGTAAAAGAATGAGACTTGTGCGTTGTGCAGTTGCCAAAATGTACTCATCTTTTTACTACTTTTAGTTCCATGAATTCAAAGACTCGAGTATCAAGGTCCAAAATTCAAAGCTTATTTTACTCTAGAAAGTACAGTGTGAAAGAATTCCTTTATTTATCTATACTTAAGTAGAATGTGAATTCACACCCCAAGTTTTGATTAAATAAAAGGTGAAAAGTATTACCAAAAGTTTTGTAGTATGTGTGATTTGTGATGTGTGATGCAAGTATTATAAATTATAAAGTACAAAGTAGGAATTTTGTATTCTTCAAAAGCGAACAGAGAGTTGAATGTTGACTGTCAAAATTGGGATCCACAAAATATGCATGTGGCATGGCCATTAAACTTTAAACTTTAAATGTTGAACAAGAGATTATGATATTATTAAAGGGATTAAAAGTAAATGACCATTTAATCCCACGAATTATGAGGAAAGTGAAAAGTAAAAAGGGTAACTCCAAACTCCGTCATACATTTACCATTATACTTTATAATTTATAAAATACAAAATACAAAATACAATACAAAACTCTCCCTCGTTATTCCAGTAATTCCCACTGCAATGTTAATCCGATCCCGTGACAATCACCATCACAATGAACAATAAACATGAAACTGAAAACGAAATTGTTATTTTGTTCTTCTTTCTTCTCATTTTCCTCCTGCACCTTGAAACTTTAATCTTGACTCAAAAATGTTTATAAAAAAATGTTCACATTTCATGCAAAGAAATTCTATGAAAATTCTTGTGGTTTTATTTTTGATCTTTGATATTTAGCATTTAGTATTTCTATCAAAGGAGTCCAAGGAAAAGAAGATTACAAACATTTGTGCTGTGCATGTCCAATGTCCAAAATTTTCTATCAGTTGCCCGATACAAATTTTGATATTGATATTTGATATTTGCTATTGCAGTGGAATTTTCTAGAAATATGCGGTATTCGATATTCCAGATTCAGTATTTGGGATTTCACATGAATGAAATTTCTGACCTTTCCTTTGGAGCCCGGACTTACTTATGTAAGTTTGGCTAGCTTCAGTGTGGTTTTGTCTTGCGGTTCCCTTTCATTTCAAGTTGTATGATGTAAAACAATGGGATTCCACAAGAATCGGGGTTTCATTTATATTTACATAATATACAAAAATACAAAATCCCCCAATCTAGATTCTAGATCCCAGGTGAACTTTTATAATGAAAAGAAACCAATTTGAAACAATGCCAAACTTTTTAATAAAATTGAGCTATTTTTTACATCCCTTTGATTACAAATGCCAACGGTCAACGGTCAACGGTCAAGAGCCAAGAGGCAACACAAAAATACCTCATCTATTTCTTTCAAACTATAGAAACTAGAAACAAGAAATTAGAAATAATTCTTCTTGTAATACTTTCTTTTTTATGAGTGACAGCTACAAATCAACAAGTTTTCTAGGAACTGGAAATTTAAAAAGAAGGGATGAAAGATCAACTTGAGACTTAAGATTTGAGACTTGAGACTTTTGTCTCAACTCTCGACACTCGGCAGCCTGAAGACTTTTGAGACTTGAGTCTTGAGGAAATGTGGATTATGGATTACGGATTACGCACTTATGGACTTACAAGGGTAAAACCAAACCACAATCCTTAAAACAAAAAACAAAAAAAGCTTTCATGTCTTTATTAAAACCAAAGACAGTTGTAGATTATTGTACCTTGTACCTTCTAAATTGTAAATATCTACACAAGTTTACATGCTCACGTGTCAGTTCAGAAAGGAAAAACAAGCAAGGAACAGATCTGTTTTTCCTTCATCACTCACAACTCACAAGCTCACAAGTTCCAAGTACATGGATGTATTTAGAATTTTAGGATGTTAGGAGTTTGGGACTTTGGAGTTTGGGTAATGAGATGACTTAAGTGACCTTTAAGAAGAAATGAAATCCCTTGGAAATCCCAATCCCAGTCAGAGTCCAACTCTCATGCTCAGCTGGTCTACATTTTAAAGTCTACAAAGAAAAGAAGAGCTGAGCAGTTGAAATATAGTCAGGGTTAAATCCACATCCACAACCCCAAATACTAAATACTTGTGTAATATTATGTACTATGTACGCTATTCATTTTCCATTCTCCAGTCTCCATTCTCCATGTAACATATAAAAACCAACCAAAATCCACAGGGACTTCACGCTGTGCTCTTGTGTTCTCTCCTCTCTTCTGTTTTTTTAGACAGTAAATGTACTTTACTTTTTAGCTGTTGAGTGGTGAGTTCATTTTGGCTGCAGCCTGCAGCCTGTACGTTGTATAGGTTGTAGGTCCACTGGAAAAATTGAATAGAAGAGAAAATTCCAATGCTCGTAAACCACAACAGAAACAAACAAAAGAGAATAGAAATGAAAACCAAGGTAAATGAGCCAAAGAGAACAAAACTTGTAGCTTTCTTGTGTGTTTTATGTAAGGGAAGCTTTATGAACATTGAGCATTTCTATTTTCCTTAAATAACAATAATATCAGCAGTAGCAAAAAACCCAGAAACCCCAGAATTTATCTATAATGGATTAAGAGAATGATTTGAAATTGAAATTGAAATTTCAAAGTGATGAAACGTGACTTAATAAAAAACTCAATGGAAAATCGAGGAGGATTCAGGTGATTTTTCTTTCATTTCCACAATTTCCAGTTTCCAGTGTAACGAGAAAAGGGCCATGAGATTCTGTTCATGTCCAGTGTAATAAATAATAAAGTAGGAAAAATAGAAAATAGAGATGTAAAGCGTGTGCTAGAAACTAGAAACTTGACACTGCACCCTTGAAGTTTCTAGGTATCGGTATCGTTGACAATTTCATTCCATTGGCGATGGAGATGACTCTATTTCAACGTCTATATTAATTTGTAGTGGTGGTTCCCTCTGTTTTCTCAGAGGATTGAGAATGGAGAATGGCGGAAGAAACATTAATAGCTATTGAAAGGCCGAGAAATGGAAAAAGAAAGTGAGGACAAACAAGAGAAAGAGTTAAAAAGAAAAGGGGGAAATAAATTGAATAGAATTTTAAAGTGAGTCCACGTCGAATTCGAAACGACTCTCTGGATTCTGGATTCTGGATTCTGGATATTATTATCAAGGGGAAACTTTTTCCTCACAACTTGTTAGAAAAAAACAAGATATTACAGAAAAGAGCGACCGATAAATAGTGAAACTACCAGTGAAAACTATTGGATTTGAGAATCAACTAAAGTCTACTTGAATTTCCTCTGCATTGACTTTCTCTTTGAATTTGTTATGAACTTTCCATTTTCCATTCACCCTGTTCTTGTTTTCAGAAAATAGCTTACATTTTGTTTTCCTGGAAAAATACTAATTTTTAATTATTATCACTTTCTTTTTTGTGTCAAAAAGATGATTACAAATTTCAGAGCCTTTCGTTTTGTTGTAATACAAATTCATGGGTAAAACACAAAATATGAAAATACAGAATACAATTTTACTTGAATAATCCAATTTTTTTATGGGAAATCACACGCTCAAAATAATTCCGTACTCAATTTTCTTTCTTAAAATCCGAGGTGCAAACAAAGTCTGGAGTCTAGATTCTTCCCTTTTCAATTTCCAAGTAGGGAACTTTAGATCAAAATCAAGTGATAAAAAATCTCAGTTCTTAGAGCAGAAAAATGTGTAGGAAATCACACAAATCTGGAAAATACATATTGAGAAAATTGAAAATCGAAAATCCTTGAATCAAAATCAGTGACACAAAAAAAATTCAAAATTCAAAAAAACAGACATAAATCTTTCTTAAATACATGTGTAAGTTGAACATGGAAAAAATAAAATAATAATTAATCTTGATTCTTGATTCTCGATACTTTATACTTGATAAACCATCGAGTTGAGTATATTTTATAGTGAATCAGATGAAGAGAGAAAGAGAGGACACATTTAATTTTTTCCGTGCTCAAACTCCCCATTCAAAGGCTTTGGAACTCTCCACTCTTGACGTGTCCAAATAATCTCCAGTTTCAATTTCAATCTTCATCCCAGCCACACGCTCTTTTACTCTCTCTCTCTTGTTCTATCTCTCTATGCCCAATCGCTCTATGGTCTTAATTCCTATTGCCATGCATTAAGAATGAGGCTTTTATTGGAGGAGCACAATGCCGATGCAATTATTGCCAAGTTCCAGTTTGTAGATATTTGGATTCAAAGAGTCGGAGAACTTGATCTTCATCTTGATTCTTGATCATTCCAAACTGCTTTTCCAATTTCCTTTTTGGATCACCATGAAACTTCCGTCAAGCCACAGCCGCATTCACATTCTCTCTCTGATTTTTCCAGTCGCAGAAAGAGAACAAAGTTTGTTGACACTCGGATTAAGGTTCATATTTCCCGTATCATGAACCATAGATTTTACTTTCTATGACTGTACGAATTAATAATAGAAAAGGGCAGCCACTTGATGAGAATGCTCCAGACTCCAGACATGATATTTTTCTGGAGAATGCGTCACCCAGATTCGAATTCGAGTGCATAGGCCAAAACCAAAGTAAAAGCATACTTATATATAGATATCGGATAATGGGGATCGTATGAACTTTTGTGTGAATTAAAAAGTGGCAGAGGAGTGACTTATGCGTGTAATAATATCTGTAGAAAAAGGAAGAAAAAGAGCGTTTACTTTCTTTTTATCTTTTACTTTCACTTTCACTTTCACTTCCATCCGTTTCTCCTTTCATTGGACTCAGCAATGCAATTTATTGTAGAATTATTAGAATTGCTCCCTTCCAAAAGTTCTGGAGCTCCAGATTCTAGATTCCAGATTCCAGTGCCAATCTCAAGCTCTCTAGTTCTCGACTTGGAAGCCAGGCTTAACTTGACTCTCTTCTTTTCTTGAAGCTCCAAGAAAACTAAATATCGATATTGATGTCGATATCGATAGCATTTCCAATGAATCCAATCCAATATCCCACACTCTTCTTTTCTTTTCCAGCCTCAAGAAAAACCAAAGCCAAACCCAAAATCAAAGCCAATGAAACTTTACAGATATTCTCTCCGCGTAGAAAATAAGATGGAAGGGAAAAAGTGTTGAGCTTCCGTTTGATATTGATATTGATATCATATCTATGTTATTATTATTATTATTTTGGATGGGATTGGATTGAATTGGCTTATAATTTTCACAGCTTCTTTATTCTTTCAGTTCCTCTTAGTGCCTGCCGCATTTATTTATAAAGATGAGAGGGAAATCTAGAATCTAGAATTGAGAGAGTTTTAGTCAATTGACACGAATGTGAAGTAGTATGAAAAATACAAAAAAAACAAAAATACAAAAGTAAAATCCTGAGTTTTCCACCAAGCTTTTGCAAAATTCTTGCAACTCTCTGCGGCTCTTCCAGGCTTTTTGAGGCTTTCCACTCTTGAATTTTGAATCGAATCTTTTCAGTGAAACTGTGCAGTGCAAAAAAATGACAATGAAACAAATGACAAATGTGCGAATGAAACTGAGACGAGAGAGGAGAAAGAAAGGAGGAAAAATGAAGAATTGCAAAAGGCATTCTCAATCCTCAATACTCAATCCTGAATTCTCCGGAGAACAGTGCAGAAAATAAAATGGACTAGTCCCAAAATGGTGTCAGAAAAAGGATAAATGACTGAATTCCCTTTCTCTTTTTGGATAGGGATTCGTGTCATGGGAAAAAGAGAGGAAAAATGCAGTTGTTAGCAAGAAATGGCGAAAGAGGAGAGAAAAAAGAAAAGTTGACATTTAACATTTAGACAATTGAGAATTGCAATGAGCAACGAGAAACGAGAAACTAGAAACGAGCAGTGCACATTCAATAACAATCATGATGATGATGATGAAACTTTTTTCCAAGAAAAGAAGGAATCCAACATCCAACGCTGCAACTATTTCATTTCTGTCACAATCCATTTTCTCGCCATAACTAGATCCAGACATTCGACATTCCGTATTCGACTCAATTTCATTGAATTGGATTGAGTTTCCATTTCCATTTTGTCCGTTTGATATTATTATTACAATTTAGCAATTTTCCTCCAATGGCGTTTCAAATATTAATTGATTCTGTATTCTGTATGTTGTTTGCGTTTTGTGTTTGGTGTTCAGCATGCAGAATGCAGAATGCAGAATACAGAGTTCAGAGTCTTGTGGAAGAAAGAGGACAAAGACGTGACACGTTTTCACAAGAGAAGTACGACAAACGAAAGTGACATAGGAAAAGGACAAACCCACAGAGCAGAATAGAACAGAGGATGGATTTTCATTCCTCTTATTGAAATTGAGGATTGTCAATCCAGAGTTCTGAATCCCGTGCACTAGTTTCGTCCGTGTTCGCTGTAATTACTTTATAAACCTTTAAGCCATCCATTTCATCTCTATTTCCAGCATTTCCAGTATTTCCAGTATTTCCAGCATTTCCAGTACTTCCAGCTCCAGAGAACTTTGTGTTTGGTTCCATTGTTTGTTTGTTTGATACAGTTTTGTGTACATTGGTTCCGCCTCATCCCGTTCACTTTCTCTTTCTTTTTCCGTATTCATTTCTCCGGGAGGGAAATGCTGAATGTTGAATGGTGAATGTGTGAAAATTTCCATAGGAAACCAATTTTCTATTCTTGTTTCACGCCTTACACATGACATGACATGGCCCTTGTCCTCGTCATTCTATGGCTGTTTCTGGTTCTGGTTCTGGGTCTAGTTGATAACAATGGGGCGGTGGAAAAATCCTGTGTTTGGTTTTGGATTTCAAGTTGAGGATTGTGTACACATTCGCTCATAGTTGAGCCATTCATTCGCATTGAGTATTGAGGATTGAGGATTGGCAGTGGACAGAGAGACGCACACTTATTTGTTTGCTCTGTGGATACTTGATGGTTGAGGTGGTGTGTTTGGTATTGGTCTGGTGCGTGTTCCGGATTCCTGTTGTGGACAAAGGATAAATGTTGAGCGTTGAGTGTTGAGCGTTGAGCGGAGTATGGCAAATAGTAAACAAAACGAGGCTTTTGTTTGCACTGGAGCTGGAGCTGGACGTGAAGCTGGATCTGGAGTTGGAGTGTGGATCACTTTTGCAATTTTCTAGGATTTCTAGGATTTCTAGGATCTGCCCAAAATAAGTAAATAAATAAGACGAAGGTTATTGTGTACATAAAGGGAGAGCATCTCCAAATCAATGAAACTAAGATGATCCACGTCCAAACAAGAATTTGAATTTGAATACAAATGACAAAGGACAGTACCCGCGGTCCGCGGTTTGATTTAGATAGGATTTTTATTTTTTGGGGGATTTGGGTAATCACGCAGACAAACTTTGGGCTTGCACGTTGCACGTGACCGTGGTGAACAATGGAAATACTGATGATTCATAATCTCGAGACTCGAGGCTGGAGGCTCGAGGTTTCGTAAGTGAAATGATCACGTTCTCTTCTTTTCAAGCATTTTTTTCATTTTTGAAGAGAGAATTGTAAAAATCATGGGCAATTGGAATTGGAATAGGAATTGAAAGAGTATTTTTTGCACGATTAGGCATTAGACACCGTTTAAATTTTAAATGGGACACTTGAATGAAACTTGAAAGTGATTCATATCCGTATCGAATACCAAATACCGGATACCGGATACCGGAACTTGGAACTTGAGACATTCTTCATTCTTCCGGTTGTTCAATATTCATACGAATTTCCATGGTTTCAAGCTTCAGGTTTCGAGTGGAGTTGGAATTTGAAGATCTTTTAGATTCTAGATTCTAGACTCAAGATGAATTAAGAGAATTGAGCCTCTTTTAAAAATGTGTACTCTGTACTCTGTACTGCTTTGAAATGTTCTTGAGCACTTCCTTCCGATTTTTCATAGCTGTTTATAGCTTGATGAAAATTGGGCACGCACAAAACACAAAACACAAAGAGCACAGAGCAGAGAGACGAGTATAGAAAATACTGAATAGTGAATAAGGAAATGAAGCAGGATTGTATTCACCATTTGTATTTGTATTTGCATGAATACTTGTTTCTTTGTCGCTCTGCCGTATTCTCCTTTGCATCTCAAGGACTGTCAACTCACAAGTTGGAAGTTGGAAGTTGGAAGAGTTAAGATATTACGCGTGTCTCTCTCTTTTCTCTCTTCTGTTGTCTGTTTTCTGTTGTGTAGTCTGTTTGCACGGACACTCCAAAACTACACTCGAAGCTCAAAGCTCTAGCTCAAATGAAGCCAGACGAAAAAAGAGAAAAGAGGACTCTCAAGAGCAGAATTTCCTGTTTGATGCAAACAAAACCAGGACTGAAAGAAAGAAAGAAGAGGCTCTTTATTCTTTATCTTTGTTTCACCCCTTTTCTTTGTGCTCTGCTCTCCGTTCTCTGTCTGTGTTCTGTGGTTTGATTTTGTCGGCGGCAGGCGACACACACTCGCACACAATTCCACTGTACATAATGCTTCCATTCATTCCCTCATTCACTCTTGTCTCGTGTCTCTTGTCTCTTGTCCTCTGAGAGCAAAACTACAAACTATACAAGCTATACACGAATCCTCTATATAAAACTACACTGTAAATCTATGAACGTTGAGCATACAGGATGACATTTCAAAGCATTTCAAAGCTTGTGCCTTGTGCATTGTGCACACAGAAAAGACAAGGATCAGTCCAAGTCCATGGCACTCCCAAATGACAAGTATGCATTTATAAGTGTACATTTTACACTTTACACTGTACAGGGAGAAATCCATTGGGAAACTGGAAATCTCCACTTGAATCATCTCGAGCGGATCCACACCCACAACAAAGTACGATGCAATTTAATACAATACCGTACAAATAAGAGTGCAGTGCACAATTGCATGCAGTTTGCACTCTTGGGAAAATACAAAGACATTTTACAATTTTGTCTGCATCTCCAATGCAATTTTACCACTTTTACGAATATCTACATTTTACATTTTATATTTTGTACAATCACAATCACAATCAAAATCGCAATCAAATCACCATTTTTTCTCCTTTCTGCATTTTCCTCATGTTTTTTTTCTTTCTCTGTCCAATTTTACTTATTGATCTGATCTTCTTGGAATTTTTCAAGTTTCAAATGTTTTCAATCTGGCTACTGCCCCTTTTTATTCATATTCATGTTCATATTCGTGTATTCAACAGTCACAACAACAACATAAAACTGTGAAAAATACTTTTGTACTGTTGAGCTGAGCTGAGTTGAGATGTTTATTTTTTGGGGAAATTCAAAAGAAAAAAATAAGAGCTACAAACTGAAAGCTGTGGTGAAGAATGATACGGTTTTTTTAGAAAATAAAATGGAGCACAAAAAAGTTGTAGAAAAAAATGTGAGATGGACTTGACATTTTTGGAGCTGAGAAAAGTTTCCTTTGCCTTTTCGTCTTGGTTTTTTTTTCTTGACTTTGGTTTGGTTTGGTTTTGAACTGTCAATGTCAACCTTCAACTGGATTCTCGACTCTCGACTTTTGATTCTCGATGCTCGATGCTCAATGTTCAATTCTCTATTTTGGATGTCACGGCTGGAAAAAGACAAAAAGTTGAGCATGAAATCCCGAGACTGAGACTGAAAAGGATTGAAGAAAAAGACGAAGATCGTAAATCGTAAACTATGAACTGTGAACTGTGAACACCAAGACGAATCGTCATTCACATCCACATCCACATCCACGTCAAATGTCCAAATCGGAATCCAAATCGGAATCCGCATCTAAATCCAAATCTAAAAGTGAACTTGAGACGTGGAACTTGGAACGGATCCTCGTTCCTCGTTTCTCGCAGACGCAAAAGACACGAAGAAAGGAAAAAGTAGTAGTAAAAAATTGGATAATAAAACCAGGGTTTAGGAAATAAATAAATAGATACACAAGTTCCAATCACCTTTCTGTAATCCAATCTTCAGTCTGCACCATTTTTCCCATTTCCCAACTATCAACTATGTCTTGTTGTTTCTACATTCCACATTCCACATTCTACATGCCGAGGAATAAATAAATACAAGTCAAGTGATGACTTGCTCATTCCTCATTCCTCATGTGTTGAATCTTTAATATCGTACTGAATGTTGAGCTTGAATGCTGAATGCACATTTCAAATTTCAAATGACACCCAAAATCCAAAATCCTTTACCTTTGTACTAAATGTTAAATACTGCCACAATTCACAAGAGTTTTGAAAAAGAGCTTTGAATAAATGATGCATATTTTCATAATTTATGCATATTCTACAGAATGCAATTTCCAGTGAAATGTGCATGAATAATGATGGCAAAAATGAATTTGAATATGAATGTGAATACTAATGAGAGGAATATTATGCATTTACATTTACATTTGCATGGAATTGCATCACTCTAGATTCTAGATTATTATTTTTAGTACAGTGTCATGAATTCCAATTTCAAAGTGTGGCTGTTTTTGTTTTTGTGTTTGTGTTTCAAGTTGGAAGTTGGACTTTGTTGGAATTTGACTCAATTTCTCAATTTCATTCAGGATGTTTACACTTGACGCTGATCTGAATACCAACACAAACAAAAACTGTCGTCTCTCAGCTTTGAGCTTTGAATGTTGAACGTTGAACGCTGAAGGTTGAAAATAAGAGTGTGCACAACTATTCTGATGCCATTTGAAAATGTCATCCTCTTCTCTCTTCACCACCATCATTTTGTTTCTCAATCCTGGATCCTGGAGTCAAAGCTCTCCGTTTCTCTTTCTGTCCTTTTTGCTCAATCTCATTTTCATTTTCATAGATGTAGAAAATACCGTACATTTGTGATTTGTACAACGTCAAAGTGGAAAGAGTCATCAGTCTAGACTCTAGACTCTAGATGCTAGATGCTACAAAACGTCAACTTGGATGCAAAACCATTAATTTTACTAGGAACTGTGGATTTCTTTTGGTCATGACGTAAGACGCAGTATGCAAATGACAAATGACATACCGGAAAGAGTCAAGAGTCAAGAAAACAAATGGATTGAGTGCTAATGTTAATGCAAGTGTATACTTTACATTTTAAATGTTAAGCTTTTGCACGAGAATAATTTGCATAAGCATTTTTATTAGAATGGTTCACAGTTAAATGCGGTTAAATTGAAAACAAGTGGTGAAATTCTTTCTCTCATTCCATCGTTTTTTGTATTGGAAATGTTACATTTAGTATGTAATTTGTTTCTGCAGATCCCTCATTTAATTATTATAACAAATAATAAAAGGAGGTTCAACGTTCAACGTCCAAGTTGTCTGCTGTTGGTACTTTGTACTCGTATTTGTTTTTCCACTGGTACTTTATATTATTGGGAATGTAGTTGTTTGTAATCGGAGCCCGAGGGCACAAAAGTTGAGAGTAAAGGGAAGAGGAAAAGGGCTCAAAGCTCAAGTCTCAAAGCTCAAAGCTCAAGTCAAGTCTCAAGTCTTAATCTTATGGTAATAGACACAAACACCCATCCAAATCCACAGCCACACTTGATTCACATTCACATTTACATGTGTAAAATGAAAATACTTGGAAAATGGGCAGAGTCCAATTCCAATTCCAACTCCAACTCCAACACCAAGTCCAAGTCCAATTGTAATTGTAATTCTAATTCTTGTTCTCTCTCCTCGTTACAACATTATTAAAACCTGCAACACCCAACTACACAAAAGGGCGGTTTCACACTCCACAAATCCACAATTCATCAAACCCTTCAGCCTTCTTATTTCCATTTGTATTTGTATTTCTACTGTGACTGTGCTTTGAATTTGAATTTGAATGTAATTCATAGAAATGGACAATTGAGAATCGAGATGTTGACAATAACAGGGTTTTAAAGTTTCCGGATTCTGTCAAAGTCCCGGGGACTTTCCACTGATCAATATTCTCCACTGCAAACTGACAACTGACCACTGACCTTTTGTCCCATCTTCACTACACGCACTTCTTTTATTTTCATGTTGGACCTTTGAACTTTGTTTAGAATCCAGAATCCAGAATCCAAAACTCAAAGCACAAAATACAGAATACTATGAATTGGTTTTGTGTTGCATGTGAATCTGGAATTTGTACCATGTACAAAATGAACAATTTACATTACGCACATGAGTTCCAGCACCGTCAGTTAATGTTCATGAGGAGTCAGGGTGGAAATGTATTACAAAACACACAACATGGAACATGGAACATGGAACACTGGATAAACACTAAAAAGAAAAGAGAAGAGAGAACTGGTATGATTATCAAATAATCAAACATCAAACATCAAACTGAAAATCCATAGTGAGAAGAGAAGACAGTGAGTCAGTGGAGGCACGAGAACAAAAACTTGAACATGAATATGAATATGAATCCGAGTACAAATTGAAGTAGACTCTGTCCATGTGAATATAATTATTGAGTTTTGAATGTTGAGTTTTGAGTTTTGAATTTTGAACTGTGAGTTGTTTTGGACTGGGATTCTCGGGCTGGGCCTCGTTTCTCTCTCTTGTTTTGATGTACACTGGAACAACAGGTTCCTCCTCACTTTTATCCAACTCACAAGTCAGTTTCCTCACTTATTTCTAGTTTGAATGGAGAATGGAGGATGGAGAATGGAGGCTCCAGTCCGTAATAATAATCATAGCAGAGGGACAGAGGGAACTCGAGCATTGTTATTATTATTATTACTGGATATTACACGAGGCTCCAGTCAATTCCAGTCCAGTCCAATTTCATGTAAAATCTACCATGGTTCGTCTAACAGTGGCGGATCCAGAAATTTTTCCAGGGGGGGTTTTGAGAACATTTTTGCGAAAAATCGCAAAATACCTACACCAAAATCGAGT
>JABASP010003364.1:0-14319 GCA_019776565.1 Sminthurinus signatus
TAAAAACTGAGTGCAGAATGTGAAAACCTCAAGTCAATCCGTTGATTCGTTTGACCTCTAGGTCGGTGAACATATATTTGGGCTTACATCTTTATATATATAGATAGTGTAGTTTTTGTACGATGAATGCGTGTAAAGTTTGGGGAGGGTGTGGGATCTCATATATATGTGTATCTCACGTTTTATTTTTTCTCAAAAACTTTGATTTATTAATACTTATTAATACATTAATTTAATACTATGTACATAATCAATAATCATAATAATTATTATTTGTCATTTTAATGTGTTCTCCGTTTCAAAATTCTTTGCTATAAAAAAATGGTTGAGGATTCTAAAGTGTGTGTATCTTAATTTTCATCATGATGGTGATTTTCTCTAGTATGATAGCGAGAATAAACAGGCATAATTTCACTTATATCGTTTGGAATGGGATAATTATCGGATTCTGCTGCAAGTAAATGATAACGTTGACGAAGTAAGTGTGCAGCTGCTTTTGGATTTCTATCCCGTGTAAATATTCCTTTCCTATTTCCCGTGATTCTTGTAATACCTGGAAAAAAATATTAAAAAATTACATTGGCCTATTACCCCAAGAATCGTGATGGGAGTAAAGTGATTTGTATTTTCGTAAGTTACAATAAAAATCTTACCCTGGGCAGTCATGAAATCGGCAAAGTTCCAAATCTTTTTTCCCCAAAAATAAAAGAATCAGAGTTTAGTTCACATCAAATATCAAATTGACATCAAACAGGATACATGATACATGATGAATGCATACCATGCACCATGCTGAGTTCGTGTACACGGTACACGTAACAGATTCCAGCATACTACACACTAAAAAGTTAATCTGTGGGTACAAGCTACACACATATTTATTACTTACATGCTCGCCAATCAATTGGAATCCATTTTTGCGTAAATAATCAAATGCCTTGAAATGCTCTCGCATCAACTCTGTTTGATATTCTTCAGTAAAGACGAATGCTGGACTCTAAAAATGACAGAGTTATTTGAATATTTTATAATAATCTATTTTGGACAGGCCTGAATAATTATTATATTTCTGGTTATTTGAAATTTCAATAAAACTAAATAAAAACACACATGAAATAAATCTATAATGTATAATACATTATGTAGAAATTACATATATTATGTAGTGCAAGTTTTATAGAAAGTACCATGTGTAAACCGGCAACTGTATCTGAGCCATATTCTGCAACGATTAGAGGTCTGGAATAGTTTCTTATAAAATTTTCAGTGTCGACGATGACAGATTCTGCAATGGTCTCTAGATGTCCCGCGTCATAGTACCAGGAGTAATATCGATTTATGCACATTATATCCGTAAATTGAACAACATAGTCATTGTCGGGTTGAGCTTGAATATTGGCTACAAAGGTGACAGGGCGCTTCGTCTGGTCAATTTCTCTCGTAAATTCGAAAACTTGTCTGTTTATGTAAAAGTATAATATATTATACATACATATTACATATTGCATTCAGCATTAGAATATGTAATATAAAAATTTCCAACAAATATTCTTTAGTTCGAAGCTCTCTAAAATGGACGTGAAATGTGTACCTGAAATAATTTTCCGATTCCGGTTTTTGACTTTGGGGCTCATTGGAAACTGACCACATTACAACGGATGGACGATTTTTGTCTCTTTGAATTAAATCAGTCATTTGCTGCTTGTGATTTTCTAGCAAACCTGCATTATATCCACTACAAATACAAAGAATATAATTTATTTACATGTAATATGTAAGAGGCATACTATGCATCTAATACCTGCATAAATATATCAAAAGGGTTGCATGTTGTGTAATATGCATATGAAAACTTTCTTACTCAATTGCAACTGCCGAAGCTTCATCAATAATGACGATTCCAAGTCTGTCCGTCAAATCCATAATCTCTTCTGCGTATGGATAGTGGGTGGTTCTGTACGAATTTGCTCCAGTCCATTTAATTAAATTGTGGTCTTTGACTAGCATCACATCGTCTATCCCTTTACCTCTGATCTAAAAAATCATACAGAAATTTATTTGGTTTTAAGAAAATCCTACATACTACTTACACATCATAATCCTAAAATGAAGAAAATTTCTAAAATTATATAATGTGTATGTATTATGTTTGATTTAAAATTTAAAATCTACCTCAAAATCCTCATGGCGTCCAAATCCTCTGAAATAAAACGGCTTTCCATTGATAAGAAATTCTTTGTCATTCCAGCTGATGGATCTTATACCAACTTTCAAGCGATAGACATCAATGGGATCTCCTCCACCCACATCATTCGGGTCGGAGATGGTGATGAGCAGAGTGTACAAATACCCCGCATCATTATCGTTTGGGACTGAAGACAGAGGCCACCAAAATTTGGCATTGGGGACAACCAGTTCCCCTTCACCAGTCATATCTTCATTTGATGCGACGACAACTCCTTCTTTATCCACAAGGGACACTGTGAGTCTTCCTTGGTCCTCTGGATTTAATGACTGCGTCTTTATTGAATATTTAACTTTTCCTGTACGTATTCATGAAAAATAAGAAGCATATAAATACACACGTATGTTTATTTAACCGGTCATTTATATTGAAAGAGTACAAAACTAAACAAATTCGCAAATTTTTCATAATATAAAAAGTAAAACACAAACCTGTTGTTCCATCAATTGAGGGGAAAATGTCAATGTCATCAATGTATTCATTTCGGGGTGTGGAATAAAGAAGAACAGATCTATGGATTCCTGCATAATTAAAAAAATCAAATGCATAGTCGTTTGTGAAGTAGCCTTCTGGATACCTGAAAGAAACAATGACATGTAACATTATCTATACATTATGTCTTATGTATTTTATGTATGTAATATGTAATATGTAGGCTTGGAAAAGTTCCTCAAAATAACAAAATACCTGGAACCAGTCTGCCAAACGATAGAACCCTGTGGAACAGTTTCACTCGTCAGTGTATTGTTGAGAGCAACAGTGACTCGATTGGCTCGTCGAAAGTTGAGTTGTGGACCAGACAATTCTGCAACAAAAGGTAGAGCACCACCGGAATGCTCAACAACTTTCTCACCATTCACATACTACAAAGTAGAAAGTACAAAGATAAAACATTTGGATCAAAATGGTAACACAAAATAACGTATATCTGTAAAAAGTAAGTACAAAAAGTACTGAGATTATAAATTATAGTCTATTTATTATTTATTCTCTAGTATGTACTATGTACTATTTTGGAAAGATAAAACATACAACGATAGCATGGTAATTCGCGGATCCGAATCGTAGGAAAACTCTTTTATTTTTCGCCTCTTCCCAGTCGGACGGAACAAAGAACTCTCGATCGTACCATACCCAACCTACATGATCACGAACTGCTTTATGTTGAGTTACATCGTTGTAGCTCGATGGAACTGGCATCAAATCAACGTCTCCCGTCTTTAAATAAATCAAAATTAAATATACATTCGAGTTGTTCTCGTTAACAAGTCCAAATAAAAAAAATTCAAATAAACATACAAACTAAATTGCTTCTAGGGCTAGTATCTAGTACATCTGATTGTGTATTCTGTCTTACTTTTTCCAGTGGTTGTAAAAACCATTGTTCATCAAAACCAAGATTCGGATTTAGCCTAGGAGCTAGTCTGAAATTCCAGATTCCATTCAATGATTTTACTTGACGAGTCTCCGAGTCCTGCGGATATAAAATCCCATTGCCACTTACACTGAGGAGAAATAATGAAAGGATGGACAGTGAGAGCATGAAATTAGCCATTCTTACTCAAGTCTGGTTTGTAGTCAAACTAATTTTTACTTTTAGAGAGTTGTCCACCTCAATCAATTCCAGTTGACGACAAACGACAAAACATGCTGAAACTCATAAATCACAAATGATAAACAAGTTACAATTAGGACAGTAAAATGAAAAACTGTTGAGATTAGGAATGTAAAACGGATTTGTGTGTATTGTGTATAATGTGTAAACATAAGTGCACAGTATACTGATAATATGCTAAATTACACCACATTTAGTGAGTATAATGTTATACGTAATGCATGCTATATTTGCCACATGCCACATGTTGTTGATTTTTCGTTATCCATATCGTTTTTTTACGTATCATTTCACATGCTTGTATTTTGTCTTGATGCATATCCATCATCAATCAATCATTTTATATCAGAAAGAATATCGACAGAACTGGTGTTTTTGTAATATTATTTCTACTTGTGTTGGCAATTATTTTAGTTAGGTAAAATCGAAAAGAACCGTATACAAATATACCTAAGCTACTCTGTAAAGGCGTTTTTTCAATTTCATACTGAAAGCTCAAAGCTAAATAATGAAGAAATTAAATATTCAGAAACTTATAGTAGTAAATATGAAGAATCTAAACGACGTGTGTAGTAAAAACACAAAACACGGGAGCTCAAAGTATACAGTATACAATATAACACATAACACACGAAATGACACATACAAATACCACAAAACACAAAATGTTGAATGAGAGGACCAAAGGATGAAGAAAGTTTTGTATGATGGAGAAAGTGTGTATATATAAGCGTGTGTGTATGGGGGGATTTTTGGTTTTACACTCCCTTTGAAAATTTGTCACCATAGTATGAAAATAACTTACTTGTTGGCAGAATGCAGAATACTGTAGTTTTTATGTACATTCGATATTCGATATTCGATATTCGATTTTATTTTGCAAATTTCAAAATTTTGTAAGACTTTTGAAACAAAGCACACAAACAATAAAGAATTTGCCCTTTATTCTTTATTCCTTTGGATTTTGGATCATAAATTCTTCAGCAGCCTTCATTCTTCATCCTCCATTTTCTGGACCAAAATTGCCACATTGTCCATTGTCCATTGTCAATCAAATGCTCTTATAGGAATCTTGAATGGAATGGAGGTTTCAAGATAGAACAACAGTGAACAATAGTGCATCTTACGTTGACAAACTTTCATCATGAATACAGTGCCGGCAGTACCAGGTAGTGCACGGAAAGTCCTATCTTCTCGTGCCTGGACACCAACATCAACTCCATGTAACCCTACACCATTTCATACTCCACTTCTCAGACCCGTTCCAGCTCCTCCTCGTCCATTTCACATTGACATTGGACAAGAGATCTATATTGAGCGTCGGGACGGGAAAATTCACTTGGCTTCTGTTAAAGAAATTGACCATGCAAATAATAGAGTTACTGCCGTCTTCTGGGAAACAGAACAACTGCGTACGAAAAGTGTATGTCTATTGTCTGATTCACGTTTTTAGCTTTCAAATTTTCACCTACAGTTTTTCATAAAAACTGTTGATGTGAGTCGTAAAAATGACTGTTCATTGTTCATTCTCATTTTCCAGGTGGACATGTGTAGAGTAGCAGAGCTTAATTCTTGGATTCCAGCACGTCCAAAAGCTTCACCAATTTCCTACTCTAGTTGTAATCCAACTCCAAATATAAATGTAACCCAAACAACAAACCCTTCTTTTTCTGTACCACATTCCACAACGGCATCCTCTCAATCACACATTTTTGGCTCAGTCAAAAGAACTCCACAAGTACCAAGGACGGGAACAGCAAGTTCATGTGAAAACTTTCAAGGGAAAATCCTTGTTGATCCACTTCGGACACCCTTCAAAAACTTGACAACTGTTCAAAATAATCTCAATAATCAAGAGAAAGTAAAGACTGAAAAAAAGCCTCTTGTAAATTCCGTTAGGAAGTCAAAGTTGTTTTCACCCCCTCCCCCACCTCGACGACCAGTGTCCAGTTGTTCTAATTCTGGAATGGGAATTTCTAATACTCCAGCCCCAATGCAGTACTACGTTTCCTCATCCAGCATAGATTCCTCTTCTGTTTTAACTTTTCCATTGATCCATAATAGTAACCCAATTCTCAATCATCAGGAGGTAGATCAAGAAAATCACATTGTACTTTCAAGAAATGAAAACAAACCTGAAACTGAAGCCAAAACTGAAATTCATAGTATCAATAATACTGCGCAGTCTCCACAACTTTATTCCTTATCATTATCATCCTCATCATCACCGTCATCTCCTTCATTTTTCCATGGGCGGGGAGAGCAAACATCTGCTTGGACAAATACAAATTTTTCAACTATTTCTCCGTCAACATGTCCAATACAATCAGCTCCTATTTCAAAATCAAAAATTTCAAATACTCCAGTACAAGAAGAGAAAGCTGTAATTGAGAAAAATGAAGTGGACACTAAAATCAGGAAAAATGTCAATCAAGATAATTGTAGTACTCTGGATGTCAATTCAAAGAAAGCAGAGGAGAGGAAAAATCGAATGGAGAACATGATGCCAGTAGATCGAGAGGGTTATGACAGTCGACCTATTCGGGCTAGATACTATGAAGCTGGGGAAAAATATGAAGTTGCCATTCTAGAAGAAATGCTCCAAGAGGAAATCCAATTTTGTCGAGATATGACTAAAACGCTTGTACGAACGATTCAGAAATTAGAAGATGAAGTGAAAGTGAAAGAAGATATTATATTTGAGCTTGAAGCAAAAGTGAAAGCTCTAGAGTTAACACAGAGTCAAAGTTATTTTAAAAATCAAAATAGGGAAAACATTCATCCCCAAAGTTTGGATAAAAGTCCTGAAAAATTTAATGATTCGTATCATAGTGATGAAAAAGAAGGATCTAGTCCTGAATTTTTAGATGCATCTTGTTTTTTCCAAGACTAGAAGAAATGGTCTAAAGAAAAATAGATAATAATATGGTTTTTAAATATTTTATACTTTAAATCTAAGCTTGTTTCCTTTTTTTACATAACGTATATTTTTATTCAAAACATAATTTTACTTTTCAATTTTTTCAGTAAGCAAATCTTGAGTTTAAAATTTGAAATTCCTAGATGAAATACTATATAGTTAAATCTTATTTTTGACCTCAATTCGCTCATTTTATATATATATTTACTGTAATTATTACATTTTATTTTTAAACATTAAACGTTTGGCCTATAGCTATAAACTTATAATGATTTTTAACAAAAGTTAAGATCGAAATTAAAAGGTTTATTAGTTTTTTATACAGCATGAAATACTGAAACGTCTACTTTTACACTTTATTTATTTATTTACCAATTTTTTTTTTTTGTTCATTTGGTTTTACGATAATAATAATAATTATATTAGCGGTGAAATGCAATGATGAGGGAAAAAACTTGTCTAGTCATGAAATCTACAAATGTTGGTGTTGAAACTCTTTCAAATGTATTAAAAGAGCCCACCTTGATACCGACATTCGGTACTGATTCCATCCATCGCTTGAGTTCGTAGGTGCCTCGCCAATTGTAAGTGCTAACTGTTGGTGATGTCTGATGAAACAATTCTTTGGCGGATTTTCTTTTATTTCTCATTCCTGATTCAACCTCTTTTAAGGATTCATTTACAGCAAATAAATTCCCATCTGCAAAATCAATAGCATGTTGTACTGCTACCATAAGCTCACCTTTGAATATTTTCATTTTTTCGGGGAGAGAAAATGCCTTATCATAAAATATGATGAAACAGGACATTTCAAAGAATGCAAGAACTGCCATTAGAACTGAAATGATAGGCTGATCTGTTACAAGACAAATGGCAAAATACCAATGAGCTGTAGAGATACTGAGGAGAAATATCTTCATGGTGAAAACCAATGAAGAACTCATCACATTAAAAAGTCCAATACTCAATTGCATCTCACGGATGAGATTACATTTTGTTCGGATGTCCTCTACCGTCATTACTTCTCGAAAACGGTCCATTTTTTTAACTGTACAAGACCTTTTTTGATTTATACAGAGATAACATTCATGAGAAAAAAGACAAAATAATGTATATATATATTATTAGAATTATTATCATTGTTTTTTTTATCTTTTTTATGTCGTATAAATTTTAAATCGCATAATATGTTATATTATGTGTCATGTATAAGAGAAAAAAATTATACTCACAATATATCACTGATTTCCAAAGTCATTCGCTGACTGGCTTGTTCCATAAATGCCAATTGCATATATCCAACAAATATGGCAATGGAGTAGTAATATGAGAAAATTAGAGATTCGTACACAATCAGTAGGATCAAATTTTGACGAGTTTGATATTCAGATGGTAAAAGAGAGTAGATGAATTGAAATGATGATGGATCATATGCATAAAGAACAGAAAATGCGAAACAATTATTGTACAGTAAAGATGGTAGAAGAATTATTAGCCATTCCTGAATCGAATAGTTCCTCCGTTGAATTTTTAGTCCGTCTTCTATAGCTGTGGAAGAAATAGATTATTTACTACAATGTATCTACTACAACCTATACAACATATAGTAATGAAATCAAAGTCCTAAAGCCTAAAACTACTGTAATATACATACTTTTAGTTTTATTTATGTTTAGCTTAGTTTACATTTCACAATGGTCAAGTGACTACATTAAGTTCTTACTACGTTGTATAATATTTTTTTAAGATATTTTTTTTATCACCTTTTTCTCTCTCAGTAGCGAGTTGATTAAAGATTGCAGCATAAATTTCTCTCGTTGATCCAAAGAAGAAAAGCTGGCCATACCAGACAAGGACGGCAATAGGTGCAAGAACTGCTAAAAAATGAAATCCAAGATGGTGAAATTGACTATTTTCACCTTGTAAAATTCCTTGTATTAGTCGAATAGTTACAAATAAAGTATATAGGCAGCCATGTCCAAAATAAAGAAGAGCCAACACATTACGCCAACGAGATGATATACAAGTATGGAATTTTTTTGATTTCCAATCAAAATCTAATTGAATTAAACCCATTTTACAAATGCATGAAAAGGCTACATAGTTCAACAACATATCTTTCCCCTTCAACATGATCAATTCAATAAATCATAAATCTTTTCTTCTTTTTGAAAACTGAAAGACCTCAGATAAAAGAGAAAGCACAAGATAAAACTGCAAGATAAAACGTATAGAAAATATATGCATGTATTTAAATGTTTTGATTTAATTAATATTCTATTCATGAATGAACAAAGATTGGAAACTTTTCTAGACTTAAAAATAAGAACCACTGACGAGAAGAAAAATATAATGAGACGAATCCACAATGACAATGCGTTTGTTTGAGAGACAAATTCAAGTGTTTTTCTAAAATGACTATAGTACTATAGTATAGCCTACAATCTACAATATTTTTGTCATTTTACTATTATTTTCTCCAAAGGAAACTGGCCCCAAAAATTCAGAAAAAACAGTACAATCGAAGGTTTCCGATTTCTAGATATATACATAATGCTTATGTATTCAAATTACGGTTTGATGAAGCTTAATGACTGCATGTTCCTGTCAATTTAACATGTTGTAAGAAATTAGGGCTAATTGTCAGATGTGTTATATACTAGAACTAGACATGTCATGTACATAGTACATAATAGCACAGCAAATTACCACTGTGTGATGTACTACTTTCTATTTGGACAATTTGTCCAAAATCCTCGTGTATACATGTATACTCACTGCGGTATTATTGATTATGCGTTCTATTTTCCTTTTTTACTTACAGTTATTAGAAATGAACAAAACCAAATAATGTCATGATGAAAATGTTGTTTTTATTGTAGGTATTTAAATACAACGATAAACGTGATATCTTTATTTAGCTGAAAAATATTATGTAAATATACTGCGTCCACAACAAGAATAATATTAACGGTAATATTATTCTGTCGATACAAAACGAGAAAATATATATACATAAAAGATGATACTTAAATCATAAATCATATTATATAATAAATGTCTGACTATAAAGTTCTTTCAAAATTAAAATATCATCATATTGTTTGTACTGTACACATATACATAATAATATAATGTACCAAGTACAGTTTACTTAAACAAGGAGAATTAAAAAATCAAAAGCTGTTAAAATAACTTCAAGATACAAACAATTTTTCATACATAGTATGTAGTATGTGGATATCAAATACATTACGTATTTTGAAATGAATATTATGAAATATACATACCTTGTAAATCGACAAGCATAATGATATTTGTTGTTACTCAATATTTTTACGTTTAGCCTTTTTAATTTTCACTCCTTCCTCTAATACTTCCTTTTTTTCTTCCTTCTCGTGTTTGTTTTTTGACTTTTTTTTATCTTGAGATTTATTAGTATCGATTGTGTCACTAGTTGTAGAATTGGATGTTGATGGTTTTTGTCCCTTCCTTTTCTTTCCTCCGTATACTTTTTCGTCAGCCATTTCTTCTTCAATTTTAGTTTTCAATTGAACTAAAGCCTCCTTAAATTTCCCTTCATATTCTCTCAACTCTGAATTCTTAACAGGGATCTTTTCTAAATCAGACTTTCCTGCACTTTTCATAGTCTTTTTAAACATACCCATCTAGAATAAGATAGAGATGGAAAAAAAATATGATATCCGTCAAGAGAAATATAATATTATAAACATATTATCATGTATAATAATAATAATATAATATATAATAGAGTTCCAATTTATTTATAGTTTGATTTTTTATCTGATTTTAGAAAAAAAAGAGAGAATGTCAAAAATCAACATAAATCAAATATTTATGAAGTATAAGAATAAGTAATAACATGTACCTGTTCATTTGTAATTAGTGAGACTGCATGTCCTTCTCGTCCAGCTCGAGCTGTTCTACCAATTCGGTGTACATAGGTTTTAGTGTAACTTGGCATATCATAAGATATTACATGATCTACTAATGGGATGTCAATTCCTCTTGCTAATTGATCTGAAGTAACTAAAATATCAATTTGTCCATCTACAAATTTTTTGATGACCAAATCTCTTGCATGTGCATTCCATTTAGAACTCACTTCCCGAACTTGTAAATTTCCCATATAATTAAGGAGAAGACAAAGTCTATGTGTAGCTTCATTTGTATTAGCAAAACAGAGGACACGTTTCCATTTGAAATGGGAAATAAGATAGGTTAAAATGAGGGGTTTTGTCTCTCTTTGACATAATACAAAAGATTCTTTTAATTCAGATGGAGTTGTAAATTTCCCAACAAATGAATCTAATGTTGCTTCGTCTAATTCATCTTCTGTTTTTGATATATTATTTGATGATACTTTTCCATCATCTACTTTTTTAGATTCAACAATAGAAGTAAATAATTTGGGTTGGAATAAATGTAGTTTTTCTAAATTTTCTGGATTTTGTGAGAGAGTAGCAGAAAACAAAAGTTTATGAAAGGCTTTTAAATGTATTGGCATACATTTTATGTTTAAAGGAAGAGATTTCCATGGGTGTACTACTTCTCCTGTAAATATAATATAATAATATAGAATAAAAAGTGTGAGTCTCTCATTTTAAGTTTTTTTTATAGACATTAAAGTACATTATTAGCATGTTGAAATTAAATTTTTATAGTACAATATAATTCGAATTAAAAATTATATAATAACCTGTTTTATGATATGACCAAAATTTGATTTCCAATCTATGAAGCCAGTCTCCCTCTTGATCATCCAATGTTCTATCAGCTTCATCCACAACAAGAAATCGAAGATTTGATATGTCAAAACCCTCAGTATGTTCTAAATGATCAATTAATCTACCTGGTGTTGCTACTATTATATCATATCTACAGCGAGAATTTCCATTTAAATCTATTAAAACCAGAAAAAAGAAAAGAAAAGATAATGAATTCTTAAAAAAAACATGATATTTATCAAAATCTACTTAATAGGATGTAGTACACATATAATATTTTAAGTAAGTAAACATTTTTGTATGCCTACCTGTAGTAACTAAAGCCCTTGTCTCAGCTGAAAGGGTTGTTCTTTTTCCCATAAGAAAAACTTTTAAATTGGTTCCTTTACAATAATTTTGAAAGACAGAAAAGACTTGTGATGCTAAAACTTCAGTAGGTAACACTACTATTGCACGTACACTCGACGACATGGACCTTTTAAGAATCTGTAACAATAATGATGACAAACAGTTGAAGCATAATAAAATTCAAGAACGGAGAGTAAAGAATCCATCCATCCATTCATTCGTATATACATATGCATAATATTATATTATATATTATGATACAGTATTTGTGTGTGTAAAATGTAAAAATCCAATATTTTCGAAACAAAATAAAATAAACATGACAGTTTTATAATGATTCAAAATTCATTTACCTGGACAAGTGGTAAGGTATATGAAAGAGTTTTTCCACTACCAGTAGGAGCAGAAACACAAATATCTGATGGTCGAATTAATTTTGGAGAATGTGCTTCAAGCAGCCATGGAATTACTTGCTGTTGAACTACAGAAATACAATTATCAATTATTAAAAAATGTATATTTTTTAAATGTAATTTCAGCAGAATGTTATATTATCATTCACATTACGTATAACTGTGTGTAGATAAACTATACATATTATTATATAGATATGAGAAGGTTGAAAAAAAAGCCAGTACCTGGAAAGAAATAAGGAATAAAATTCTTCTCTAATGCTTTTACAATTTGTGGATCCAAATTAAAAATTCCTACAGGAGCTGTGTCATCTTTTAAATTACATGATACTACAAATGGATGTGCTAACCATTCAGGAAGGACTCTTCTAACCTGAAAAACGATATAATTGTTCATGCTTTTAAGTATACTTACAAAACATTACACATACTAACAAAGGTTTATTTAATCATTAAAACAAAAGATCATGTGAATATAATGAATATACCTTTTGTTGTTTAAATTGATTAACATCTCCAATAACAGTAAATCCTCCAATATCAGCACCTAATGCTGTAACTCCAAGTTTCTTTCTTCTGTTATTTTTCTTTTTTTTAGCTTTCAAATTAACTCGTAATGTTGTTTTTGGAATCCCTTGTGGACTTTTATTTTGATTACCCGTTTCAACTTTACTCTTTTTATTATTATCTCCATTAATTGTAACTTTTTTGGATTTCTTGTCCATTTTATGAGCTTCAGACTCGACCACTGGTTTGTCTTTATTTTTATTAACAGTTCCCATTACTATGATTAAATTATTGTTATCTTAAATCTTAAATATGTAAATATACCCAGAAATATTCCAAATCACTCTACAATTTCTAAAAAATTTTGGCAACCGCGTGGTTGAATTTTGAATATTTTGTAGGATTCAAGTAGGTCTAGAAATGAGAGAAATATTCGTACATGTTAATCTACATATATATTATATCGTATATGAAAGACCATGTGCCAGTGTGTAAACACATTGGAAGTAGTATAAAAAAGTATGATCGATTTGATGTAAATAACAATATTTATGCTGCATGGTCTTATATACTATAAATTGTGATTAAGAACTCAAAATGCAATAGTGTATAATAATAATATTATCTCTATACTAGATAACTAGACCGTTTTATGAATTAAATGTATGTGTAAAACATGTATGATGATGCTATGTTTTATAAATAAATGGAAAGAAGAGAGACCAAAAGTAGTCATGTTTCGGGTTTTTTTTTCTGAGATACATAGGAAATGTTATTACTCAACGGTAAAAAACATTTAAAGTTTTTTCTAATAAACAAAGAATAAAAGTAAATTAATTTAAGAGTGAAAATAATAATCATAATATAATGTACGTGTATGTAATATATTACGACATAAACTTATAATAATATAATATTTAATTCTATAACTTCTGCTCCTCCTCCTTCTTCTTCTTCGACATGTTCATCGACCGGCGTTATAAGAAAGCTTTTTTAGTTCATTTATATAATATAATAATAATATAGTAAAAAGTTAACTCTTTACTCTCTTTATGTTTTTTTTTTCTCTTCGTTTTTCATTCACAATATTATTATTTAAGTTACATATTATAATTCAGCATTATAATAATTATTATAACAATTATAATACGATAAATACATTTCTTTTTTGTGTTTGTTTCTTCCAAGGAAAGATAATTCACGTAATAGTATATTATATTATATAGTGGAACAAAATACGTAATATTCAGAATAAATGAATATATTGTAAAATTATTATAAAAAGAAAGATAGTGTATGTCTGGATTTTTTTTCCTGATAGCCTATCCTGTCTATCTTGAAAAGAAACGTCGAATTAATAGTGAATTACTTCTTCATATAATTAAAATCTTAATAATATAATATTTAAATCATGTTTAATTTCCTAGCAATTAATACTGGCCATATGATGCCGCACTTCCATAGCCTCCGCCATTTCCAGTCTGACGCCAGCGACTGCGATCTATTTTAAAAAAAAAAGAAAG
>JABASP010003365.1:0-14315 GCA_019776565.1 Sminthurinus signatus
CCCACACTATCACCTAAGCATGTCGAAGCATGCTTAAGCATACTTTTCGACCAATTGAGTAAAACAATCACGATGGCAAATTTTTTCTAAATATACTTTTAACATTGATGCTTCGAGTAAGTATGCCTAAGCATACTTTCGTAATTTTTTTATGCAGAGTAAGTATGCCTGAATTTCACAAATAAGCATGCTTAAATTTCATGCTTCGACATGCTTAGGTGATAGTGTGGGTGCTATTCTAAAATTTTAAAGTTGTCACAATGAGTCAGAAAAGCTAAAACTCAAGCTCAAGTGAAAATGTGAAAAGTGATGGGAGATTTTTCACTGGGGTATATTCCACTTTTACGTAATATTTACAGAATGTAGAGTATAGACTATACAGAGTTTTGCTGGAATTTTGAATTTTGACTGCAAAGTGTGAAACTTGAAGCGGTTTTCAAACAAGGAGTTATTCCCTAAATGTTTTGAGCTTTGAGCTTTGAGTTGTGAGAGGTATTCACACGTATGACATAAGATATAAGCTATAACATATACTTATATATAAACTCAAGATATGTAACACATTATAATGTACCGGTGTTTGGTGTTTGGTGTGGAGAGAGGCAATCTGTCTCCTCCGACATCCGACATTTTGAAGCCTGTTCTACGTCTTTTCTCTCTTTGAAAATAAGAAATAAGCGAAAAGTCGTTCAATTTTTCAAAATCCTATATTCTCACATTCTCCATGTTCGGTGTTATCCACTTGAACCAGAAACAAGAGAAAAGAAAAATTGCAAGAATAAAGGGTAAAAATAGAAAATATATAGTAAGAGATTACTATCTGTCCAAACACCATAGATTGTAGATTTTAGATAGTTTATACTTTTTATGTTTTACTGTTTGCATGTACTTTTTGAACTTCATTTGTTCCCTGTTCACAAATAAATTGATGGGTATCTTTCTACATGTGTAAACAGTAAACATAAGACATAAGTATGGACTATGGACATCATGAACCGTCTACAGTCTACCGTCGACCGTCGACTGTCTACCGACAGTTTATTTGTGGGAAATTTACACAAATTTACTACTTTCCCAGATCTGATAAAGGACAAAGCACAAAATAGAAAACACAAAACACAAAACACAAGGCTCAAGTTTATTCAAGTGTTCCAAGTTCCGAAAATTGCAACAGTATGAAGTACGAAGTATGAATGAATGGGAGCGAGTAAATAAGGACGTGCTGAGTCTTTTGTGCTAATGCAGTGTGCATACAAATTGTGCTGAAAATACATATTATATAGAAACTGCTTATGTTTCATCTTCTAAAAGTAAACACTATATGGACAACTTTTCTAGATCCACAAGATACTGGATTCTAGATTCTAGATTCTAGACAAAAGCAACCACTGTGAAAATTGAGACTTCCATTGTATTTTACATTTATACGTATTACATATCACGCGTGAAATCATGTTTTTGTCTAAACCTTTTGTTCTTTCTCCTTCCTCCTTTTTCTGTTCTGATACTTCCAACTTCCAACTCACTTGCCTGAATTTCTTAAAGAGAATCCTAGTTTATCCAGTTTGCGACATGTTGCTACGTGCAGAGTCCAGAGTGGGGGTTTTGTACATTGTACATTGATGGATAATCATATGTAAAGTACATGTAGATTGTGCATTGTACTTTTTTCCCTTTTTTTTATTCGGGTTTCTTTCACGTATTTACCGATTGAAACCTTTACTCTACAGTTTTCCAAGAGAATAAGAAGTAAAAAGTACATTCAAAATTTACAATGTTCAATACTGTAGAAAAATGTGGCTAAAAAAAGTTGGAGGTCGGAGTTGGAATTGGAATCCTGGATTTGGTTGTTGTTGTTGTTGTTTTTTTTTTTTACTGTATTTCCGATTTTGATACTGATTCTGATTCCCAGATTGCTTAATCAAGATGCAAAATGCAAAATGTATCAACAAAAACATCATGAATTTTACATTGCGTGGATGTCGGAGGTTGGAGTGCATTGTTTATTGTTTTTATCTTGTCTCAGTATCACTATCAGTATCAATACTTTTGTATTATGTACAATGAAAAATGCTCAATATGTAAAGTATACAAAGTATAAAGGCATCGCACATCTTCCAAGTTAATTTGACGGCAGTTTGATGGAAAATAACAACAACAACAATAATAATAATAATAATCTTGAATGTATCAGTTCAAATGAGACGACTTGAGTGTTTTCCACCAATGCAAGAATTAGAATAATAATAATAACAATCAGGACGTCTGCGACGTAGTAAAATATGCATAATTGAAACTGAAATTGAACTCTAAATGATCAAGTTATATAAATTTGGACAATTTCAAAATCAAAGGAAAAATTTGTGCTGAATTGGCTGTACAGCTCAACTCTCAATTTTCAAAATACAGGTACTCAAACTTTAAGGTTTGATATAATATATAATATTTTGTTGTTGTTGTTGTTGTGCATCGTGTATGAGTTGATGATCATTTGTCATTAGTTTCATGTCATGCATTGTCGCATGTCAAAATCAGACAAATTGCAAATGTTATTTTCCCGGAAAGAAAATCGAAGGGTTTAATTTACAAAGCAAATCCGACTCATATGAATCCCTTCATGAGTCTACTTGTATAAAACGACCCACATACATTGGGAATAGTGCATATCGCCCATGTTCTTCCATTTTCTGCTTTGTACAATGTCTAAAGCATTGTAAAAAGCAGAAAATAGAAGAACATGGGCGATATTGTATATTATAGGACGAGTTTGTTTTGAAATATTGAATAATAATATTTGAATTTTGAATTCTGTAGGCCGTCGACATGGAAATTTGAGATTTGAGACCACCTGTTGTAAATAAACAAACTTAAAACTTAAAGTAATGCTAAATGCTAAATGTCAGTGCAAACTGCAAACGTTTTCGTTTTCTTCGTACTTTGAGATTTTTTTGACTGTGTGTTGGAAGTATCCTGAATCGCGAAATGTAAATGGTAAATTAAGCGAAATTGCAAGTACGTCCTCGTCATTTAAATTGTCATCCGAGTTTAACAATAGACTACAGATTGGTGATTGAATTAAAGAAATTCAAAACTGATATATTGAAAATCAAAATCGACACAAGATCTCAGGATGTTAAGCCGTATCATTGCTGTCAAAAGAGCTTCTAATTTCATGCCTGCTCAAAGTTTTCTAGGACAAGGAGCACGAGTATGAACCATTTCTACCACATTCCCTCTTATTTTTTGATTTGGTATCCAATTATTATTATGTATCTTGATGCTGTATGTTTTTACCTAGATGTTGACCTTGTCAAGTCGGTTGGAGCAAATGAAAGGGGAGATTTATCGAAAATCTCCCGTGAGAATGGTTATGGAAAAGGGAAAGACGTACAACTGGTGTGCTTGTGGATTGAGCAAGAAACAGGTGAGGATTCAACTATTATTTTTGATTTCAACTCATTTTCATTGTTCATTATTCATTATACAAGTAGATTTCGGATTTCGTAAATCTATTAATAATAGTTATTATTATTAATATTACGATATTTTGAATGGTACTGTACTACAATTCACCATGTATTTTGCCATTCTGTATTGTAGCCATTATGTGATGGGAGTCACAAGACATCTCCAAAGGGGATTTCACCCATCAAATTTTCACCAGATGCAACAAAGGAATATACCCTGTGCCAGTGCAAACAGACAAACAAGAGCCCATTCTGTGATGGAACACATAGCCGAACAAAGTGAAGAACAAGGTAAAATAAATTGTCATTTCTCAATCACATCAATAATCAAATATCAAATGGATTCAGGTTTGGACTTGATTTCATCATTTTCACTCCCATCATCATACTAAATACTATTATACGACGACAAGTTCACATTTAATATTTAATATCGCCCTGCCTTTGTAAGTCAAAAATTGAGCCCGCCCTCTCCATTCTAATTAATTATTCATTAACTTTTATTATTATTAATTTTTAATGTTTATGAGCATTTTCTCCGCACTTGTTTTTGCACTTTAAAAGTTCAAATTATGAATTTTGATCCTCCTACGTTCCTAATAAGATTTTTCGTTTTGTTGTTAATAATAATAAATAATAAATAATAATAAATTACTTTGATTTTCAATTCAAGAGAGATTAGTTGAAAGCAGAAAATAGTAAATGAGCTCTGAATCGAGGATTTGTAGTTTGTAAAGGTACAAATTATGAATAATCACTTGAGATTTTTGATAAACAACGTAAAATTTGCGAACTAATGGTAATAATAATCCTTCATCATGCAGCTTTGTCGGATTCTAACACTGAACTAAAAAGCTTGTTCGGTAATAATAATAACAAATAATAATAATAATAATAATTATTATTATTATGGTTTATTGTATTTATTGGATTTACCTGGATTTACATGGAATTCCCATTCCATTAGTGACTCTGATTTAAAATTGAATTTGCTGATAGTTTATATTGTAAACAATATCTATACAACCAGATTAGATCGCCAAATTCTTCTAGCTTCTTCTGGCTTCTAGTTTCTGTGATCTGAAACAAAAAGAAAATAAACAGAATTAGATTTAGAATTTAGAATTGACTACGCTTGTTTTGTTAGGGGAAAAGTATTGAAAAACTTGGTTAAAATAATCGTTTTCATTACTCAAAAGCATCACATCAACTAGGTATTTTATACACAATACCCAGTATATTTTAGTATGTTTATTTTTCTTTTGACTGACGACGTAAACAAGAAAGAGTAAAAATCAGTAGAGTGGAAATGTAAAATGGTGAATGTATCCATTTGTATCATGTGACATAATATCATGGGTTACTTAACTCAATGGATTTTCATGTCAAAACACCTTTGTTCAACGTTCAATGACTGCAATTCACAAAATACTAGTGTGTGGGGTACAGGAAGAATGGTTTAAAGTATAAAGTGCATATCTTGTTTTTGCGTTTTTGGTATTTTCCCCAAAGGATCCAATTTATTATTTTCTAAATATTGAATATTGAATGCAAAGAATTTTATCCCCATGATTTGAGAATTGAGAATATTCGAATAATGCGAGTTGTTAGTTGTGAGACTTTTGGAGTAAAAAATGTAGTCACATAGTTTTAAGTTTGACATTTTGTTGTTCTACGCCAACGCTCGGTCACAAAAGTCTAGTCATTCGATTCGGTAATAGATTGCGTGTTTATGTTGAATGATTCCATAATACAAATAATGAGGGAGGAAATTGTACAAATACATCCCACGCCGAGTTTCATCATTCCAAAATCCAATCTAGACTCGTTTATATATATTTATTGTTTATTATTGTACTTTGCAACTTTTGTCTTTTATAATGTTTTGAATTGTAATTCAAGGATGAATTTCGGTCAATTTAATGCATTTAATTTGAGATCAGAGAACACCATTGTCTCGCAGGTTGTTGATTGTTCCTATGAAAATTGAAACTCCATTGAGCTCTAACTTGTGTTTTCAATTTGTGGAAATAATAATAATATTGTTTTTTTGTTTGTGATTTTTTCAATATTTCTAGTTTCTAGTGGGTTGGTCAACATTTCCCTCACGGTTTTAGGTTTTAGAAGTAAACAAGAAAAATTGCAAGTGTATACTTTTTAAAATGTGGGTTAAAGACACAATATAATTTTAAATAGGCGGATGTGAAATTGGTTAGTGACTTTATGCATTCAGTTTTTTTTTTAAAAAAAAGTATACTTAAAGTAATCTTGTTACCACAAACAAACAAGAACAACAAACAGATCTACTCATTGCTCAATAACTCATGCAGAGAAAGATGAAAGTTTTTCCTTTAGTTTGTAGAGAGTCTAGAATTTTGAGCTTATATTTTGTTGTGTACTCAACTCCTCTTTCATCTAATGGACTACCTTGCCGATACATTTTATCCCAGTATCAAAACTTTGAAGCTCTCGTACTTATTTACCTACTTTCTACTTTTTCCCTTTTCGTCGTCTGCCTTCAAATCTGCTAATACAGATATACTTTTTTTTGTTTGTATTTGTATTTGTATTTTTTTCAAAGTTTTTGTTAAAGTTTCTATAGTTCTTCTACTGTAGCTGAAAGTCCAAGTTCAGCCTGTCGGGGGAGTGAGACAAAGAAAAAGTGGACACTGGATTATAGTTTGTCTTTGTATGCACTGTCCACATCCAAACCTTCTGCCTTAATAAAAGACACGTGGCAGAAGATAGAAGACAGAAACCCGAAGAGTTTTAGCTTTTCAGGAACTAAAAGTACTTGTATAGTTTCTACAGTACAGGACACAAAATACACAAGAGTGTAGAGTACAATACAATAGTTGCTCTTTGAGCCAAAAACCAAAGCTTAGGTTTAGGTTTAGATTCAGCCCTACACATTAAATAGTCAATTTATTTCTCCAACATTTCCAGTTTCGAGTCTATTCTTCTTCTTTCCTACAAACAACCAAAGGTGTTTCAGATGTTTGAAGTTTGAAGGAACAAGAAAAGTACTTTTTTTGTGTATATCTTTTTACTTCTTAGACCACCTTATTTTTCTCCTGTAGGTTTTGTACTTTGTACTTTCTGAGTACAGTTTGAAAGCAGTGGTAGCTATTTATTCTGGATTCTGAAAGGTTGTATTAAAAGCACAAGACACTAAACACGTGCAACAGAGTAAATTGGACTAATTAAAAATTAAACAGTAATTTCAGTATCTTTTCTTTTTTGAAGAGTGCAAAAAAATATAAAACATGAAGATTTTATTTTTAAAGAGCATTTTCCAGTTTTGAATTCTCCCACATCCCTTAATTTCCACTATTTTTTTCCTATTTTGAATTCAGAATTGCACATGAAATAAAATAAGTCGTGTTCTTATAAAATATAGACGACCAGTTTACTTTTTACTTGCAGTTCAGTTGTATTGCAGTGCGCAGTTATAGTTGACAAGATGATTCCTGATTGTCACGTTACTTTTAGATTTTAGAGTCTAGAGAGATGTCACAGAAAAGGAAGAGGATTGTAAAATTCAGAGGACAGTTCAGTACTCCGTACACTTTATACAGTGCACTGAAGATTGCAGATAACACGATTATTGCATAAGTCACTTACATAAGGTCTGACATTTTATGTAGCCAACGCACGTTTCTGCCCTTTTCATTCTCTTTGTCTTTGTCTATTCACTATTCAGAATTCAAAAGTCGGAATTCGGAATTCACAACTCCTCCAGTTTATTTTTGCAGTACTTAATATTCTGTGTCCTTTCAGGAACTGTCTTCATCCTCAAAATACCTCCAGCTCAGTTTATACTACCGTTTTACTACTTTGAATTTGAAACAAGTTCCGGACAATAGCAGTTTGCACAGTATCATCTGAGTTTGTCTATTGTAGCATATTTTATATTTTTATAACTTTGAGTGGAAAGTGGAAACCTCAGCATTGGACATAGAACTTTTGAATTGATCATAAAATCTTAGAGAGCAGGTTAAATTTAAGGATATTCAAGTTCCAAGAACCTTTGATTTTAGTGGAAACTTTTCCTTGAATATCTTTTAGAAATACGAAAAAGGTACAATATTATTCGGTTTAGTTTCCAGTCATTCGGAAGTCGGAAGTCCACTTTTACAATTACTAAAATAATATTAAGGGTTATGAACTTGTAGATGTAGATTGTAGTATGTAGGTCAATGATTTCCACGGAATATTATCATCTTTTCCTGCTTCCCGTTTCATTCCCTAAAATGGGAAGTATAAAATCTACGCATATTCATAAAAATATTGTGATGTTGGCCTATTTTCAGAATTTGAGCAATTCCAGAATTTCGGAATTTCAGAATTTGCTTAATGGATTACAGTTCCATGAGAAAAATCATGATATTGGAAATCTTTTAATATCTTTGGTCGTTTGTAGTTTGTAGTACTTTGCATTTAATGCTTTTGAAAACCTTCAATCTTCCACAAATTGGTTCCTGGATGTTATTGACGACAGATATATATATTTCACCATATTATGTTTTATACATTGTACAACTTTTAACTTTTTACAATGTTACTCATCATCTGGTCCATGTTCGACTACATTCTAAATCCTATCCGAAACATCCGAAAAAAGTTTACCAATTTAAACCAGCTGAAAAAGTATACAAAGCTTCATATCTCTGTAATTTAGTACTTGTTAACTTTAAATGAACTTTAGTTTGTCATTTAATTTGAAAGAGTTGAGCTATCCCAAATATATACACAAGCACAATGCACAGTGAATAGTATTAAAAAAATCTCTACATGTAAATAAAATAAGAAAACATGGGTTTTTTATGACCATCGAGGATGGAGAAAATTTAGAACTAGAGTTACAATTACAAATTACAAACAGGAACTAGGAAAAATCAAGGTTTATATTCTTATACTATAGTATTATTACAGAGTGATATTACAAAACTTTTTTCATCCAAAATTGACAATTGACAATTGACAGAGACAGCCAATAATCCGCAACCAAAATCCAAACCAAACCGTCTGATAGTCAAACAGGATAATAAGCCAACAAAGAAAGGGAGAAAGTAAATAACTACATAAGTCTCCTGATTGTACATAACTTTCCGAGACTTGTCTTGTCATTAGTTAGTTTGGCCATTTTATTTGTCATTTTCTCTGTCATTCTTCTTCTTCGGCATCTTTATTAAATAGAGAAAGAGAGAGAGAGGGAAAAATTGGAGGGAACTTGTATGATGTACGAGCTTATAGACTCTGGTAAAAGTAAAAGGACAAAGGACAAAGGATAGAGTCAAGTCTAGAGTACAGAGTCCAGAGTAGAAAGTCCAAAGTACACATTACATTCGTCTGATTGCTGACTGCTGAGACAGCAAAAATAAAATACGTGAGTATGTTGAAGATGTATTAAAGAGTAAAGTGGACGGAGGAAAAACTGTCCTGGGAATTGATTTGAACTTTATTCTTTATACTTTATACGATACTTTCCCAGTTCTTCATTCTTCATTCATTCGTTCTTGGGAGAAATCTGCCCGCCGTCCACTCGCTCAGCCGGTTGTAATACACATGATACATAATATTTATTAGAGCATGTTTAATGAGCAAATCGGAAGTAGACATACATCATACATACGTCAAGTTGAATGTAAACAAGAAAACAAATTCAAGTTGATCACTCTTTGACTTTTAGTGCTGAAAACTGAACAGAAAAAAAGGTGTTGACTCATAAAAAATAAGACAAAGAAACTTTTCAATGTTCTTGCGTCCTTGACAAAAATTTTAAATCCTCTTCAGAGTCCAGACTCTAGACATCAATTTCCCATTTATTGACCATGTTCCTCTCTCATCTCGTAAAACATGATACATACTTGATACTACGTTGTTCGTTGTACATGATGTACATAAAAGGGTGTAAGAAGTAAGAAAGGAGAAAGCGACGTATGGATGAGAGACAAGAGACAAGTGATTTGTCTGACGATGATTGGTTTTGGTTTTGGTTTTGTCTATAGTCTAGTCCGAATACTAAACATGGAACATTGAAGACGGGACTTGGACTGAGTGAGACGGTCCACAAACATTTTATGACAGCTGGTTTTTATGAAGTACAGTCCAGTCGAGTTGAGCTGAACTTGGCTGAGTTGAGAGCGAAGAGGATGTGAAAACTATATTCCCCATTTTCTTCTGTATTCTTTTCCCTTGTTGACCACATTTTTTGATTCTCAATTCTGAAGCTCATGTATTTTTCTCCGTCCCTCAGTTCCTTTTATATTCCCTTGTGAGAATTGGAATTGGAATGTCGAGATTCTGGACTCCGGACTCCAGACGCCGGACAAACTTGACAACAGGACAGTGAATATTATGCATAATATAATATAAAATATAATATATGAATAGAAAAATGAAGATGTCAAATTTGGGCGGTGGAAAGAATATAGAATATAGCCATGAGCACTGACTTTCCTTGTCCTTGTTCCTTGTCTTTGTCCTTTCATAATATATTATAAATTATAATAAATGTGAACGTACTTTTTGCATGGCAGATTGTTTTTTCTCCTCTTTTGTACTTTGTATGCTGAATGCTCAGCGCTCATCATTCTGACTTTTTTTTTACTATGCATACAAATTTATATTAAATGAAACACTTTCACTTTCCTTCACTTTCTCAATATTCAAAATTCAGATAGTTTTTTCCACTTTCTCTCTCTTGTTGTAAAAAATGTGGACGGCCGGTCGGCCGGACTCTCAAGTTATTCAAGTGGAAAAAAGTTGTCAAAAGAAAATGCATAAAATAGGAATTTATATCAACTATCAACTTCCATGTCTTTAACTTTTTTCTTTTTCTATACGGTATGACTACGATTCACGAATCTCGGATCTCGAATTCGAGTGATTTGTACATGGAATATGAATATAGAATATGGACTGACTACAGGCTAAATCAGGACGTTCCTTCTTTTATTAAACTGGGGAGAGGAAGACAATTCATTAAGTTGATGTGAAATCGTTTGTAATAATTTTAATGGACATTTTATAGTTTATTTTTTCCCTCCTCCTCCTCCCTTCTCGCTCTTTGCATTTTAAGCGGAAAAGTTTTTCCCTTTTCCTTTCCAAATATTGCTTCATTATTTTACATTATTACATAGCCCTTAATATAACATGTAACATGTAAGCATGAGGAAACTATGTACAGTCTAAAAGTTTTTTATTTACTTTATTTGACAGGGAAGCGTAACAAGTTTCAGGGAAAAAAACATTTCCCATTTTCCGTACCATACGCATCATTTTCATCATCATCATTCTTCTTGTCAAAAAGGCTACTGCTCTCATTTTTACTGCTATTTTTACTCACAATCACTAGTTTATTACGCTGACTGTACAGTTTTTTCTCTACTAAAAGCAAAACCACAATTCGTGGATTGGGATTCCGAGTTTGGTTCGTTGTGTAATGTGCAATATTATTTGAAAAGTAGACGAAAACGCAGTAATAAAACATGAGCTATTTTAATTTAAAAATGCGAATTTTCGATTACATTTTGACCTGAAAACTGAAAACAAAAACAAACAGAAAAAAATCCATAGATATTTTTTGCTGTTTGCTTGCGCAAATAATTTTTCTATTCCTGAATGCTGAATGCTAAAAACTAAATGAAGCAAGAACGTCAATGTTCTAATGCATTTTTTTCAAAAAAAAATAGTATAAAAGATAAAAGACAACCTTGAAAAGCTCTAAAAAAAATACTCTAACCGAAAAACGCACTGTGGAGTGTTTTGTTTTCTTATTATTTTGAATTTACAATACAATACAAAAAACGTTTGTTGGATTATTAATAAAATGGCCTAGGAATCTCACAAAGCCTGTGCTGAAAAAAAAATTGTCCTACAGTACGACATTGTTATAAAATTTTAGCATTTTATACAATTATAGCAGTCAGCACTGCTGACTGCTGGGTATTTACTGTTTATTATTTACTGAAAGACCGAGAACCGAGAGTATAAAATACAATAGACATAAGGATAAAAAATTGGAAAGAGAAAGATTCTCTCGGAAAATGAGTTTATTAAATAAGAGAACAGAGAACAAAGCCAATGACGCAAGTTGAAATTGTATTGTAAGAGTGTGTTAGTGCTGGGTGCACTATGCATTATGCAGTAGCTAATATAATGGTCCTGTCTGTGACTGTGGAAGAGGATGAAAGGAAGGATGGAGAAATGAGGCAAATGTGAGATATGGTGATGACAATGACAAATCATCCGAAACAGATCTACGTGCGGATGCATCAAGTACGTATACTACGTACAAGTAAATTCAAAGACAGATCTATAGATGCATATACATAATATCTCCATAATATATTATACAATGTATAGTACAGATTACAGATGCTTTCCCCGACTTGTTTATACTTTATACATACAGATATAAGAAGTAAGATGATCCTTAGTTCTCTTTTCATAAGACTACCCACACTTCACTGCTACATCATGTAGAATGTAGAATATAGAATATAGAATGGATGATACTCTCTGGCAATATCTTCCAATTATGAATAGAAAAGCTTAAGCTTCTGTCGGTGTCTTTAAGTACCGTTTCATTAATCTGTCATCAGTCTTTTCTCTTTGTACTCTACTCCAGCACAGAACTGCAAACTCAAAATTGACTAGTGGCTGATACTGTATTCTGTGTGAGTCAACCTTTTCTATCCTAGAGCTTTATCTATTCCTTTTATACTAAAATCTAAAATGAAAAATAACTCGGTCGCTACACATAATAAATCGTTTGCCCAATTAGACTGATCTGTAATCGTTAGCGTCTACAGTCTACAGCTCTTGATCAAACTCTCAATTTTTTGAGTTTCGGCTCTATAACCTCTTTTATTTTGGGGATTTAGTTTTTCGGTGAACATTTAGATACAACTGATAGAACTCTTTTCTCTCTTTAAACTAAACAATTTTTATTTTATGATCAGAGATCAGAGTAGCATTGTTATTATTATTTTTATTATTATTTTTTTACTATTACTATTTGTATTATTATTATTTTAAGTACTATTATTATTAACATGTTCCTGTTATAAGCTTTTATATTTGATATGATACTCTTATAAAAACAATTAATTACTAAAGTACTAATAATAATTAGTTAGTTATTAGTTATTATAGTTTTTATTATAAGAGCACCGGTTCCTTGCACCTCCTGATTTCATGATCTTCTTAATTATTAATAGTTAATAGTGTAGTAACTGTAACTTTATTGGGCAGGGTGATTTAATTAATGACTGTAATAATGTAATCCAAATACAGGAAAAAGTATAAATCAAACGGACGAGAGTGGAAAGTCTCCAAAGACTCCAGACTCCAAATTCCAAACTCATACTCGTTGTGGTGGTACTGGTCATTCAAAAGTAGTAAGTAGACAAAGTAGGAGAAATATTACTTGAAGAAAAAGAAAGGAGAAGAATCATTTCCCTCCATTAGCATTACAAGAATGGGAAAAATGGAATCAAAATTAGAAGCAATGCTACAATTGCTGTATTGTAGATTGTAGAGCTGAAGATGTAAAAGAAATGATGAGAAAAGATTGAGTAAAAGTCAAAAGTAGAGTACAGCCTTGAATGATACACATTACACATATATACACATACCTATGTAAAATACACGAATATATGTGCGTATGCATACGTTTTATATTATATGTATTGAGCATTGAGCATTGAGAAGAGAAAATGGAGCAAGTTGAAGAAAGTATAAGTATTTGGTATTTAGTGGGTTTTCTAATATGCAGTTTGACCAAATCGACTTTGCCATTTCATTTAGTTTATTGCGCCCTATTAGTTTTACTGCTGATCATGAGTAACCGCTACGTTCTGCGTTCTACAGAGTACAAAGTACAGTGTGTACCTTTCCTCCTGTAATTTACTTACTTTACTTTAGGATGATTCCTAATTCTGATATGTCTATAGTGTATAATAGTGTCTATATTGTATAAATACCGTTTCAAGTTTTATCTATATGTATAATAGCTATGCAAGGAGCATGGATATTGTTAGGTAATTTCCAACCACCAAGTTCCAACCCTGGCGATGAATCGTGATAGAATGGGATGTTAAGTCACACACTACCATTTACCGCGTACCAACTTGTGCTAGAAATGAACGGAAAGAATCGGATATGTTCTATATAAAAATAGGCAAGTGCTCAGTTTTCTTTTTATGAGCTGCTTACTGCTTTTACTGCATTCTGTTGACTATAGACTATAGACATTAGATTTTGTACTATTTTACTTTCACGAGTCGAATTATGTCAACTGTACAAATGTACAAAGTACAAAGCTATTAATTTAGAAACGTAGAAAACTGTAGCAGAATAATAAAAAAGGTCACAAACCTGCAGTGGAAAGTGGAAGTATATTTAATAGATATTCAAACTAAATATTAGCAGTAGGCAAAAAGCAAATGACAATTATTGACAATTGACCACTAGCACTGGAACTGACACTTTTATTAATTCTAAATTTAATCTACTCGTTCAATAGCTTGAACAAACTTTTCCCATGTTTTCATATTGGCAGCGGCTTGAAACTTGAAAAATCTGCTTAGCTATTTGATTTCTGGTCAGCACTCACTAGACATATTTTTTCTAAACTGGTGTTTTATCAGCAACTTTCAGATCCAATTCGTATCAACAATCAGAACTGAACTGAATATATTGTACTTTGATAGTTATCATTACTAACCTGAATAATAATAATAACAAGTTCGCACTGCGTGCTCCTTGACCCGCGGTGCGTTTGCTGTTTTCAATCGGCAGTTCACTATTTCATGACAATATCATTCTTTATTCAATCGG